>JBBPBX010077662.1:0-15000 GCA_038048925.1 Garcialebias charrua | reverse complement strand
ATATTTTTTATTTTTTTTTATTTTTTTATTTTTTTATACAATATTGGAGAGCTGAGTCGAAAGGCAACGCTTTTGAATTACTGGTCTGTCTACGTTCCAATCCTCATCTATGGTCATGAGGTTTGGATCATGACTGAAATAACAATATTACAGCTACAAGCAGCTGAACTGAACTTCTTTAGCAGAATTGGTGATGAGCTCCATCATCTGGGGGGAGCTCAGAGTTGAGTGACTGCTTCTCCACATCAAAAGAAGTCAGTTGAGCTGGTTTGATTCCTCCTGGACATCTACCTTCATGGGTTTTTTTGGCACATCCCACTGGTAGGAGACCCCGGGGATGACCAAGACCTTGCTGGAGGGATTGTAAATCTTATCTGGCCTGGGAATGACTCGGTGTCCCACAGGACGAGCATGAAAGTGTAGCTGGGGAGAGGGATGTCTGTTTCTTTTCTCCTGGAACTGTTGCCTCAGTGACCCAAATACAGATTAGTGGTAGAAGATGGATATCTTGTAAAAATGCTGCTGTTTTCCAACTGCAGCCCACTTCTGTTAGAGTTACACATTAGTCCAAAATTTGGTAAAATTATGTACATGTTTTGAAATGTAAATGTTATTAAACAGTCTGATGTTTTTTTGCATCATTAGTCTAATTTATCTTCGTTCATCTGCCATTCAGGAACTTGTCTTCTGACAAGCTTCAGAAGCACAATGTTGAAGAGAAGTGGTGCACATCAGTGGACTCAATTTGCCTAATGGTTTGTATATGTCATCATAGTGTGAGTGGAAACATAACAGACCAGAGCTGAACTAAATGTTAAAAGTTAAGGATAAATCAGTTTATGGGGGAAAGTTCAGGTAGCTACTGTCAGAGTCTGAGATGATTAAAAGAAAGCAGAAGAGAAGACAAAAGAAATTCCTTCACACCTCAAACCAAAAGTGTTATAGACCTTCTGTTTCCGAAGCTTCTGACAGAGTACCAATCAGAACCTGTTCACACATGAAAGATCTCTGGAAACGTTAACTATATTTTCAATGTTCATTGAGGGAAAAAAAAGAAGAAGTTTTCACTGTAAAGTTGTACTGGTTGAATCAGCTGTGGTTTCCAAGCTAGTCACGTGCTGTGAATTTTGAATTTCAATGACACCCACATGCATTGAAACTATTCAATCTCGAACATGAAAACAATTGCATCCTCAATAGTGAATATGCAAACATTCACTGAGACTTGAGATGAGGTAGTATTGTTCCTACATGGTGAAAAGGGTAAGTAGAACAAAGAGCACTCTCCTGCCCACCATTGTTATGGTTGTTCATCTATTTTTGTAAGCACAGAAAAACTATTGACTCCAGCCATCTGCTGTGTAAATGAACAATTTCACATTGTGCGTTTCCAAAATCCTCCACTCTGAGACCTGGATTCCAAAAGCATCAGTTGAAGAGATCTGTTGTTGTGTACACAACTGGCCAAACACAGCAGAAATCAGTGTCACATTTCAAATGACAGTGTAAACAGGGCCTTAGTTTGTGAGTAATTTGTGAGTAGCTTGGCTTAGTTACTTAGGACAAATATTAAATTGGTAAATGGGAGAATTAAGGTCACATTAAATTATTCTGGAGAAACGGGAAGATTTTTAGGATAAAGTATGAACAAAATCTCCCTTCAAATCAAAACTTCTGTCTTTTTAATATAACTCATGATTAAAACTATGGTATTGATTATTAGCTGGGTTTGATGTAGGGATTGTACTACAGCCTGTTCAAGGCTTTCCTCCCTTTTCAAGTTCAAGTAAAATTTATTGTCATTACCATCACATGTGGTACATGAGTTGGAACAAAATTATGTACACAGGGTCCCAGTTACTACCAAAAAATAGCAAAATACAAAGTATAAAAAGAAATAGTAAATACGGATCTAAGATATGCATACACTAAAACAAATGTCAAATGGTACGCTAAAAGATCCAAGATATACGCTAAACACTAATAATGTAGAACAATATGGCGTGACAACAGCAGCCTGAACATTTTCCTCTAAAGGGCGACATATACCTAAGCGTACATGGAGTACGCCTATACGCCACGTACGTACGCTGTGGCAAAAGCGTAGCCCCGCGTAGCCCCTCAGGGCATGTACGCGCAAAGCTTTTTTTTTACGACCGCGGACGCTTGCGCGGTGTCTGACCATAAACTTCCCCGGCGCCGGACTGTTTTGTATGTTACACAAATGAAATAAATTCCCCTTCTTTATCGCTGATCGGGCCTTTTCTTTTGTTTTTTTGCCTAAAGTCAAGTAACCGCTTCTTCCTCCGTTCACTCGATGACTGAAATGAATGAATTCAGGTCCTACCTGGGTGCGCGATGTTTTAAATATTCCCTGGTGGACTGTGTGCTGCAGGAAAAGCGCTCCCTGTTATTATTTTTATTTCTGAGATAACTTTTTATAACATATATAGTAGAAACACCGCATCAGAACACCGCAGAAGTCTTCAGCGAGCTGCTCATGATGCATTCTCGAGGTTTCACTGAGCTGACTGAAAGCTGTCAATCATTTCAGTAGGCGTGTCAGCAAGTGACCAATCAGCGAGCTCAGTTGAGTCCCCTCCGCGCGCAGCTGCTCATATTACAACAAGGATCTGGAGCGAGAACGAGAGCGTTTGAAAGCTGATAAAAGCCGAGCTATAGCAGCGAAAACATGCGCACAAAATGCGCGCGTACAGTGGCGTACTCCATGTACGCTCAAGTGTATTCCAGGCTTAAGGCAGACGTGGGCAACTTAAGGCCCTCAGGCCAAAAGTGGCCCTTTGTCAATCTCCATCAGGACCCCAATATCATTAGTTTAAAAAAGAAACAGCATTTTATCAATGAGACTTAAATGAATTTAAATTAAACTTCATAGACAAAACTTTTTTAAAAACATTTTAAGTTATTGTGTTTCCAGAACTAGACTGAACCGGGGTCTAAGCCCGCTGTAGAGCGGGCATGACATCATGCATTTAAATAGCCACTGTAACCAAAGAAGACGGCATGTGAAGTGTTCATGTCAATTCTGTTGGACAGCAGGGACTTCAAACTTTATAAAAGTAGTGTTTTAATATTGATTTTGTTTTATATTTACTTCAAAATACAACCAGAACTATGACAGATAATTGTCGCCATATTGTTGTGCATATTTTACGCACGTGGAGGGCAGTCAGTTGTTTTATGACCAAAAAGTGAATGAATTCAAGATCAAATTCATATTTCCAATTTTCCTGAACTCACCACATTCGTGAAGCAACCAATCGGAAAGCATGGCATCCATTTTCTCTCGTGATCGCAAAGAAACAGAAACAAGAAGTTTTGGCGATTGGGGAGGAACGAAGCACCGTTGACAGGTCGGACTTTTGCAGGTTTGTTTGGTTTTTTTGATTATTTAGTGTGCATTAGTGTATGTGCAGAGTTTGTAGTCGTTTTTTGGTCGGTTTGTCAGAATGAAAGGGGGAGAAAACAGAGAGTTTGTGATGGAGATACTGTTTTGACACATTTTGTAAATAGTTGTAAAAAAAACGCATGGGAAATTTCCCACTATATGATGTAAAAATATGTATACTAATTCGTTTTTTACTAAGTTTGTACACCAGTTCTTAAAAGTTACCAATGAAATTTTAGGCTGTCCAAATGGTTCGTTCAATATTTTTGTGAATTTCATAGTAAACATATCAATATTTTTCCCACTCGGATATTGTTTTTTTATGGGTTTTTTTAGCTCCAACGTGATAATGCATTTTGTAAAAATGAAACAAAAACTGTAAAATCATGAAGGTTAGGTTGTGCTGAAAATAATGATACCAAACAAGGCAAGGTAAATCGTTTTTATGGTGAAAATATAAGGGTAAATTCAAAATTATACCAAAACGGCCATTTAGACCCCAGACCCAATAGGGTTTAAAGATTTAGAAAAACAAGTACATATGTTTGTTTTGCATATTTAGCTAATATGCATCACATGTTAAGCTAATGTGTATAATATATTGTCACAAGAGCCAATTTATCAAATCTATTTTATTCCTAAAGGATATTGGAAAGACATGTTTTAACACTGGAAAACCCAGGAAATTCAGACTACTATTATAACTACTGTGAGTTTGTCAAATGACAATTTTAAAGTATTCACCTTCCATTAGGTGTTTGGGCCCCTGGGGCTGGAGGTCTTTGTTTGTGGGTTTGAATAGTAAACATTCCTTCCTTTCTTCTCCAGCATATCACCTCCAGTAGGGCAAAACAAAGGATCACTCCCCCACACTGAGAACCATACTCCCCCCACAAATACCCTCCACATTCCAAAAGCATTGCTTCTTCAGGTGAGAGTTGCTTTCTTACACCAGAGAGAGACTTGAGATATAGCTCTGTACTTTCAAAAATTTGCTGAAAGGAGCATATATATATATATATATATATATATATATATATATATATATATATATATATATATATATATATATATCCCAAGGGTATGTGCTGAGCCCTCTTCTGTTCACTCTGCTCACATATGATTGCACAGCCACACATCCAGGCTGTCATATTGTTAATTTTGCAGATGATACAGCGGTGGTAAGATGCATCACAAACAATGATAAGTCCAGCTACAGACAGGAGGTGGAACATCTGGAGAGCTGGTGCAAAGAGAATAATCTTCACATGAATGTGAAGAAGACAAAGGAGATGATTGTGGACTTCAGAAGGAACAAACACACCCATGCCCCACTGAACATAGGTGGATCTGCGGTGGAGGTGGTCTCCAGCTACAAATACTTGGGTGTACACTTGAATGATAACCTCAGTTGGAGCAACAACACCACCAGCCTGATCAAGAAAGGTCATCAGAGACTCTACTTCCTCAGACGGCTGAGACGAGCTGGTCTGAGCAGCCTAGTTCTCACCTCCTTCTACAGGTGTGCAGTGGAGAGCATCCTGTGCTCCAGCATCAATGTGTGGCATTGAGGCTGCACAGTTGCAGAGAGGAAAGCTGTGCAGAGAGTGGTGAAGGCTGCACAGAAGTCTGTTGGAGTCAGTCTCCCCACCATCACAGACATTTACACCTCCAGATGCAGAAAAAGAGCCACCTGCATCATGAAAGACCTCACTCACCCAGCACACTCACTCTTTGCCCCACTCCCCTCAGGACGGAGGTTGAGGAGCATCAAATGTAGAACCACTAGACTGAGGAACAGCTTCTACCCTGAGGCTGTTAGACTCATGAATAAATAAATAATAAGAATAATCACTGCAAAATATCACATCATGCTGATGCTGATCTGTTTTCTTGTTGCTATGTTCATTTGTGACCATCTGCTCATACAGACTCATGTTCGTGCTGCTGTTTATAATGATGTTTTTCCACTACATTAGAGCTTAAGGTATTACTAGTTGATGTTTTTCTTAGTTAATTCTAGATGTTATTACTGTTTTTCTCTTGCATTTGTTGTTGGATGTAACTGGGACCCCGTGTACATAATCTCGTTTTCATCACATGTACCACATGCGGTGCAAATGACAATAAAGACTCTCTGACTCTGACTCTGACTCTCTGATATACATACCAATGGACGTGATAATGCTAATTCAATCTCGCAAGTCGGGGACCACCTGTACAATCCCGCCACCTTCAGATAAAAGTGGCCAACACAGGTAGTTCTTGACTTGCGGCGGCTTCAACTTACGGCGTTTCAGCTATACGAACCGGCGTAGAAATGGAACTTGTTCGTAAGTTGGGGATCACCTGTACAATCCCCCTTCAGATAAAAGTGACCAATGCAATCCCGCCTTGACCGTGGAATAGGTGACAGGTGACAGGACTTGCAGTCTCCCCTAGCAACTTCATCTGCCATAGCAACTGATTCTGTAGTCTGTGATGTAAATGGCCTCATATACATACCAATGGACGTGATAATGCTCCTTCAAACTGTCATTTTACAGTCTCCCATGGGAGCTATAGGTAAAATATGTACAAGTACATATGTTTGGTAGTCCTAGTGTTAAAAAGCATGTTAACTATGCTACAACAAGACAAAGCTTTAAAACGTCTTCTAGATTATCTGTCATAAAGACAATTTATTTTCCAATTTTCTAAGCAACCCTTTGTTTGCTTTGAACATCTTGATGTGGCCGTTTGGTTGTTGCCCACCTCTGCTAGGGGGAGCTGTGGGCAGGTTGTTTCACTGCACTGCACATCTCAGATCAACTTTTATGCTGTTCCAGATGTCTCACATTGTGACGGTTTTACAAAAGTTTATTTATTAAAAAGGGATGCCAGCCAGGTATCCCTCCTGACAGTTAGGATTAACAATTGTGAATTACTTTTGTATTATTTTTTTTTTAAACTGTCACACAAGGACCATCCACTTCAATGGTGTTGACCCTCTAACACAGACCTGCTCATTACGTCGATTGCGGAGGCATTACTGGTCGATCGCAGCGTGACATTATTATTATTTTTTTTTCCCCGCAGCGTGACATTAAAAAAATTGTCAGCCAATCAAACATCCCGTTACTTGATTGACATTCAGGGCAACCAATCAGATGACAACTGAATCTTGAGTTTTAGGCTTCCGTCACTTGATTGACATACACGGCAACCAATCAGATGAGAGCTTTAGGTCATGCTCATGCAGCTTCTGAAAAACAATGGCGCGAAGGTGGAACGCAGCGAAACATACTAAGCTAAAACAATCAGATTTCGGACTGTTCATGGAAAATACGACATGGACTTCCCACCGAAAAGCCAGCTGAGAAAGAGAAAGGTGGAGGAACTAAAATCCCTGTTCGGACATTAGCAATTTCAAAAGCGAAACGCCGCCACCATCTTCTGGGTGAGTGACGCTGTGTTGTTTCTCTGCACGCTTAAACATACTGGTTGGGAGTTGACGTGGCTTTATTATTAAAATCATACGAGACACTTTTCATACAGCATAACCTCCTTGACTACTCTCGGTTCTCTGCACGTTTCCCTGTCCCGTAGCGCGAGCGTTTGCAAAACACACTTTCGCGCTGCGTTCAGGGACAGTCTGTAAAATACACCGCTGTATACATTAAATCTCTCCGTACCAAAAGAGATATTTTTATGCCTTCCTTCACTAAATTAAACGTGTCCGGAGCCATAACAACCTGCTACAACTGTGGTTATCAACTGGTGGCCGGTGGACCACTTTAGATTTGCTGGAGTTTTTTTTTAGAGATGACATTATAAAGTAAAAAAAAAATCTAATGATTTTTTAACATTTATTAAAGTAAAAGACCAGATTCTTATAAAGAAAGGGGTGGGGATCAGTTTCTACCATCTTTTTTTAAAATAAAATTTAAACAATCTATATTGCTGTCACCATCACCCCATTTGGTCCCTACGGGCGACCTGACCCCTGGTGACCCCTGATTTATTACATGTGTTGTGCAATATTGGCTTATTCAGTTATGCAAGGTACATCAACATAGGTACATTGTACATAAAAAGAATCCTTAATACATTTGAAGATAATTATATGTTTTGCATTTTTGTATTGGGTAGATCTTTTTGACTTGGTTTTTTTATAAGTAGCTCGCATGCTGAAAAAGTGTGAGCACCCCTGCTCTAACAACTTGAATGACAAAATATATATACCCATTTCTTTTTTTTCTTCTTTTTTTCACACAAAAAACAAACAAAACATCATCCTTTTTCTTTTACACAAAAAACAAACAAAACATCATCCACATAATTTCTCTTTTTTTTTTTCCTTTCAGGTTTTATATTTTCAAATGCCCATAAACAAAATAAACACAAATCCCCCCATCAAAAAAAAAGTTCTCAAGTCTTTTCTTGTCTTCCACAATCAACAGGTCAAGGCTCCCATATATTTACTGCCCCACAGCAAGAGCTGTGGAATAACAAATAAATAATAATCAGGCCCAAGTGTCATTTACACAATACAGGACCAGTTTAAAGGGTCGGTCAACCTCAATTCAGGGAATTGGCGTATGGAATGTCTTGGAGATCGAAGTCAAAAATGCAGCAACAATGATTACATTTAAGAAAATTATAAAAAGTGGACTATTGCAAAGATATAAATGAAATACAGTTGTGTATGTTGCTTTGTAGTTCGATTTTTTTTTTGGCAAATTGTTTCTTGTTTTTTATTGGTTAAAGTTGATTGTTGTTTGATTTGATGGATTGTAAGAGGGGGCATTTAAAATAAGATTTTTTCTTTTTACTGCCACCCTTCATTTTATTTATGTGTTGTATATTTATTTGATGTGAAATGTTGTATTATTTTGTTTTTTATATAAAATGAATGAATAAACTAAACTAAACTAAACTAAATTTAAATGCTCACAATTACAAAATAAAAAAGGAACAATAAGAATAAATAGACGTACAGGTCTCGTGAAAGTATCAAAGCAGAGTCAGGAATCCTTAAGCTGCTTTGTTTTTGTCATCTTTAATGAATGAATGTAATATTTTGAAATCACTATGGGGCATAACTGATAGATTTTTAGGAATATTAAATATTTAATTCTGGGATTTACGAGCAATTAACTGGGTGACGTCACACGCTTCCAGGATCTCCGGATTCACGTCGGAGAGCGCACAGGAGTAGATGTACGTTTCCCTTTTGTTTGTTTTTTTCGGTCCACGGTGATGACTTCTAGCAGGAAGTGAAGGGTTTTGGAACAGGCGAGGGATTGCACAGCCTCGGATTAACTTTTAATAGTTCAACCAGGGACGCAACGCTGGCGAAATCGTGGCAGATGTTGCTCATTTTAGGTCTGGAGAAAAACTGCCATCTTTAAACTAGAAGAGCAAACGAGCTTGAACAGCGGACCAATCAGGTGAGTTCACAGTAGTGATCCAGGTGCGTCTTGTGTGGCAGGACGGGAGGGGCCAAGGGAGAACAAAAGTAATGACATCAGCTCTGAAAATGAGCAGGCTGTCACAACATGTGTTCAATCATCTTTTGAACTACTGCTTTTCAAAATCTGCTCAAACTGCACCCAACCATCTTGGTGAACTAGTGGCCACACATTTTCACTTTTTTCACACAAGAAGAGTGATTACTTGAAGTGATGCATGTCTAACAAGCTGGAAAATGAGGGGGTGGACAATGGGGGTGGACAATTATGTCAATGAGCATTCTAAAAACAAATAAACAGAAAAAAAAAACTAAAAGGTTTAGAAACCAACAAGCAAGACTAAACTAAGGATATAAACATTAACCTAAAACACCTTAACAAGATCTGCTACAAGGGAGAACCTGCAAGGGAAGAAACATTGGAATCCCACAAGGATACATATGCACATACATTTAAGTAGAAATTTTAACTTTTTTCTTTCATTGCAAAAGAACGTATTTCAATACATTCATTTATATGTTAAATGACTAGCAGGAAGAAAAAATAATCAGAAATATAGGATGAATATAAAATGTATGTATTTACATAATAAACCGATTCCAGGCAGTGATGTGTATGCTTCCTCACATGAATGTATGCAAGTATGCACACTTTTCCCCTCTGTGTGGTTTCACAGCAGGTGTGTGGCACACACTGATAAATTATCATGCGCGCAAACGCTTTCTTCACCCTGCACTGCAGTTGCAGCCGACTGTGTGAATAGACTCTATAAAGCTGAGAATGAGGAGGGATTACATTCTACCTAATAGTTTGCAGATTATTTGCACTTAAAAACTGAATATAGGGCAGACAAATAGATTCTTTAGTATTCTAAATACATATTTATAAAGCTGACTGAGTGGTGGGATTTGCTCAACCACACAAACTCAAGCTGTGTGTGCCTCCTCACAATGAAGGGTAGAGAGAGAGTGAGCTCTAGCAGGCATGACCTTATTGTGGAGGCTAAGAAGCTACAAATGAATTTCTTCTCTTGTCACATTCAAATCCATTGCCTTTATGGAGCAGAAATGTCTGCAGAGAAAAGAAATGCACTTCCATTGTCAATTTAGTTCATGATCTGAATTTACTGTGGAAATGCATGGACATCCATACAAAAACACAAATTAACGCTAATATGGATTTGCACATGTAGAATTTGATGAAGAGCCACACAAATGGTCAGAATCAGAACATGGTTTAGTTATATTTGGTGGAGAACAGCACACATAGGCCAAGGGCGGAAGACTAACCTTATAATGGAGGCACTAAACTACAACTATTGGGAGTAAAGAAAGTTTTAAAAATGAAATGAAACTGCACAGTAGTAACTGCCACCTGTGGTTGAAACCTACATGTTTTGTTTCAACCTGCTGTAGTTCTGAATGCTTATCACCCACATTTCAGTGACAAAACTTAAACCCTTGCCATGATGGGCTGCGGATGATATGTATTCTTTAAAAACAACACTTTAGCATTAATTTTTGTTCAAAATGTTTTGAAAGATCAATTAAGGTTTAGGAAATTTCCAAAAAAGTTTTCCTAGTATTTTAGTTTGTATTTGTTGTTGTGAAGATTCTAACAAGTAACAAGCGAACACAATTTGCCCCTGAAGGGTTTAAATAGTGAACCTTTGTAGTTTCCAAGATTAGTATTTTTCTGGACTGGAACTGAAAAGAGAATGCAAGTAAATCTTGTTTTTGGTGCAATACATTCTAGTGGGTAGGAGTTACATAATATATAAAGGTGATGCATCCTGGCGAGTGGAGAGAGCATTTTTATCCACAGCCACGCACGACAGGGCCAGCGGGTGGCCAATGGTGGCCTTGTCCAGCATAATTTAATATTCAACCACCTCACTTGCCACCACATTCATATAGGGAAATTATACTTACAATTATGTAAGTAAGCACAGCAAGTGATGTGTGTTGTCATCATTGTATTTTTCCATACTATGACAAAATTTTTCATTCATTCAACCTTTATTTAGTCAGGTAAATCTTTTGAACCTCATGGTCTCATTTACGAAAGCGACCTGCTAAAACTAAAGAACAATGAACAGCAGTGGTAGAATTTCCTTAAACACTAAACAATAAACAAACAAACAATAAACAATAGAAAACAAAAGAGAGAAAAAAACAAAAGAAAGTTTTTTTTTTTTTTTTAACAAAGTATCAAAAAACTAGCAAAACATTATAAGGTAGACGTATAAAATCAAAGACAGGAACAAATCTGCATTGGTTTTTGCCAGGATTCCAACAGATTCTGAAAACCATTTAGAGAAGTCAAGGTCGAGAGCTTCAGATCTTTTTGTAAGATATTCCATGAAGCAGGAGCGGAGTAGGAGAAGGCCCTTTTTCCAAGTTCAGTCCTCACTGACGGAACACTGCAGGTAATCATGTCCTGAGAGCGCACACTGTAGCTGCACTCACGCAAAGACATGTAGGAGGAGATGTATGAGGGCAGCAGACCAAGAAGTGATTTAAAGATGAAAATGTACCAGTGGAAGAGTCTGCGTGAGGTTAATGATGTCCAGTTAACCAGTGAATACAGGGTGCAGTGGTGGGTACGATAATCACAACCAGTTATGAATCTTAGTGCACCATGATAGACAACATCCAACATCCGCAGGGTGCTTGTAGGAGCATTCATGTAGAGAATGTCACCGTAATCAATGGAGGGAAGGAAAGTCACAGATACAAGGCGTTTCCTAACATTCAGTGATAGACATGATCTGTTTCTGAAAAAGAAACCCAGTTTAACTTTCAGTTTCTTCACTAGGTTTTCCACGTGGAGTTTAAAAGAGAGATGTGAATCGATCAGGATACCCAGATATTTATAGGAATCAACAAACTCAATAGGGACACCATTTGAAGATAAAATCAGAGGAGGATCTGCTGGAACCGCCTTCCTATTTGAAAAAAACATCCCTTTTGTTTTATCAGCATTTAGGACAAGTTTGAGATGGAACAAATCTGACCGAATGATGTCAAAAGCGGATTGTAGTAACTGACAGTGGTGGGCAACGCTAATCCAAAAATTAGTTCCGCTATTTCTAAAGCACTAATTAATTTATTTAGGTCCGCAATTTCAAAAGCACTAATGTCTTATGAAAATTAGGGGAAGCTAATTCTAATCCGCTAATTAAATTCAACAATTGGTAGCAGCAAGTTATGCAATATTTGCACTACACTGCCAACTAGCGGTGCATGAACTGTTATACAGTAAGTTGTTTGAGTTTCAGAGTATTTAGTTTGGTTCTCTTCAACAGGTTTGACAAGGACAAAATGTACCCATTCCAAAGTCTGTTAGCTAAACTGCTGACATATTTGGCTGTTTTTTTCTTCTTTTGTTACTTTTAGTACCACTAGATCGCATGTGTCAAACTCAAGGCCCGTGGGCCAAATCCGGCCTACCATAACCGTTTCTGTGGCTCTCTACACCCTAGAACTTCAAGATAACAGTTGTAAGCATGTTGCTCTCAGGTGGTGGGTCCCCATCCCTACACTCCCTGGTCTCTCTGTTAATTGTCTTGCTTATCTCCTCCATTTTGTTGTCCAGGTGTTTGTGATTGTCATGCTGTGTGTTCATGTACCTGTATATAAAGTCAGGGATTTTTTAATTGATAAAGCTCTGTATATGTTGTATAACACAATCATTGTTCCACATTTAATCTATTGTATTGAGGTTTGGGGAAAAGCGTGCAAAACAATTACAAAGCCTGTTTTTATTTTACAAAAGAGAGCTGTAAGAGTAATCACCAGAAAACATTTCAGTCACCCATCAAACACCTTGTTTCTTCAGCTAAATTTATTGAAATTCCAGGAATTGGTAGAATATAGTATTTTATCAGTTATGTATAGGGCTCATAATAACACATTACCTTTAAATATCCAAAGAAATTTAGACAAAGTTATTACAATCTTAAAGGGACAGATATTCATCAAACCACAATTCAGAACCAGCTTAAAGGGACGGTCTACCTCAATTCAGGGAGTTGGATTGTGGAATGTTCTGGAGAGTGATGTTAAAAATGCAAAATCAATTCATTCATTCATTCATTCAACCTTTATTTATACAGGCTAGCCTCGTTGAGTCACGGGGACTCATTTACAAGAGGGACCTGTCTCACTCACACCAAACAACCATCCACTCTCACACTCACACCTAGGGTCAATTTAGAGTCACCAATCAGCCTAACAAGCATGTTTTTTGGTCTGTGGGAGGAAACCGGAGTACCCGGAGGAAACCCACGCATGCACGGGGAGAACATGCAAACTCCACCCAGAAAGGCCCCGGACCGGGATTTGAACCGGCAACCTTCTCGCTGAGAGGCAGCAGCTCTACCAGTTGTGCCACCGTGCTGCCCAATGTATACATTTAAGAAAAAGGTCGAAAAGGACTTGCTCAAAAACTATATATGATGAAGCTTAGTGTGTTTGTGTATTACAGTTAGAAAAATTAAGTAGAGTTATTCATTTTGTGATGTAGTTTGAAGGTTATCATTGGTTGAACAAACTGTGAAATAAATAAGGGGCAGATATAATAAGATTTCATCTTCTTTCTGCTCCTTTCATTTTATCCTACTTGTATTCTTGTATCTGATGAAACTGTTTTGTATTGTTCTTTTAAAATGAATGAATAAACATCAAATCAAATCAACGGCCCAGTCAGAGTCCAGAACCTGAACCTGAAACCTTCAGAGAGCTGAGCAGAAACCTCAAAGAACTGAAGCAACAATGGAAAGAAGAGTGGGTCAGAACTCCTCCAGAACCAGGAGAGAGACTGATGAAGTCCTGCAGACTGATGAAGTCAGAGAACCACAGAGGATTCTGCTGCTGAAGGAGGTTCTGTTGGGTCAGAGGCACAAGCTGAGGTTAAATTTTAATGATTTTAGAACTTGTTAAAGATCATCCATCCAGCTAACTGTCTATCCATCCATCCATTCAGCTAAAAGTCTATTCATCCTTGTATCTGATGAAACTGTTTTGTATTGTTCTTTTAAAATGAATGAATGAACATCAAATCAAATCAAAAATAAGTCTGTATCTCTGTGTTTATCATTGTCCTGGCATTGTCTCCTGTTGCCTCTGTCTCCTGAGTTCCTTGTGATTCCCTGAGTATGTAAGTTTGCTGCCCTGCGGACGCCATTTTGAAGAGTCCTAATGGTGAACTACTTTTTTTAAATCCAGCAGATTTGACCATTTCGTGAAACTCTCAAGCTCAGAAAAACTTGTGCTATAACGTCAGCTATGAAATATATTTTTTCTCAGCAAAGAAATAATTGTTTTACCGTGTTTTGTTGTAAAATCCTGGCTTCTTTGGCCGTCGCGGACGCCATTTTGAAGAGTGCTAATGTGGCGAAATTCTATTTTTAAATCCAGACGCGTCGCGTAGGCCCTGAGAAACATCCATAAGTTCACCCTCCATGTTAAAAAGTCTTCGTCTGACTCTTCGAAAACAAGCAATAAGGCTCCAGAGTAACACACTGGCTGCTAACTGATAGAGAGAGCACACACCAAGAGACTGAGGGGGACGCTTTTTTGTGACGGACCACATCCGGCGCTGCTCGTAAATACGTTATTTCGTTTTTACTGATAGATAATTAGTTATTAGCGGTACTGCATTTTAAATAAAAATAGCATAAATCCGCTTATGAATTATAAAACTTAGTCAATCCGCTGTAAAGCTAACAGATTATTTAGCTACGCTAAAAGCGGATTAGCGCAATAGCGCTACCTAGCGGTTGGAGGCCCACCACTTGTAACTGAAAAGCCTTAGCAACTGTTTTAGCTCGGCAGTAAACAACTGTATCATCAGCATAGAAATGTAAGGCTCTGCATTTAACCCATCACACCTGAGATACACCCAGGTGGAGCAGTAGGCAGCTATGTATATACCTGGGGAGCAATTAAAGATTGGTGTTGCTCAGAGATGCCAAAACATGCTAGAATGGCGGGGAGTTGAGCCGCGAAGCCGCGACTTTCTGGACCCCAGTCGGCTTCCCTACCTCTACACCATCTCGGCCTCTAGTAATGTAATAAAGTGACACAAAACTAAAAAGCACGGTTAACCAGGATTCCCCCCCCACTGCACGCACAC
>JBBPBX010077660.1:0-16816 GCA_038048925.1 Garcialebias charrua | reverse complement strand
TGGTCAGGATGCTGACAATCAGGGTATAGACAGTCAACAAGATGTTGACTGTAAACATGACGTCATTGTTACAGAGTCCGAGAGCCCCTCATCAGAAAAAGGGGGGGAAAGCGCACTCACCAAAGACAATGACTCGTCACAGACCGATCACTCAGACCCATGTGTGACTGCACTACCAATACAGGTGAATGAAATTCACACAGACAATGGTAGACGTAACAAACGTCGAAAAAAACCTGATAGGTTCCTGTGTAACATTATCAGGAAGGGGCCCGCTAAGAAGGCTTACCTGTCAATCACTTTAGAAGGGGTCCTCACAGAAGAGGCCCTCCTGGATGGTGGGGCTGACATAACCATTATGTCTCCCACACTGTTGAAGGAGCTAAGGATAGCCGCTAGCGGGGTTGACAGGGAAATACCCCTCAAAGAATGTGCTGTAGTACTGCAGGGACTCTCAGAGACGAGAACAACCCTTACAGCTATAGCCATGGTTCATATGCAGATTGGTGAAATGACGCTATACCACCCGGTACACGTGTCCACCGTTGACTCATTCCCATTTTTGGTTGGCCAAGACTTTATAAACCGCTTTGACGCGATTATAGATTATGGCGATCAAACAATGTGGACCAGAGTGAGCCAACCACTGCCGATCGATATGCCTACACATGGTGACACTGACTGTTTTACAGCAGGTACCGCGGAAGGCACAAAGGGGTCCTCCAACGAGAGCACAATCCCGGTAAGTGAACCTTCAGCAACAGGTGAGGCAGAAAAGGCCCAACAAGAGAGCCTCCTCTGCGAGCTGAAACAGTCAGCACTCACTGAACACTACCTACCGCAGGTAGTCAAAGGTGTTGAGATCCAAGGATCCCACACCGATGATGCTGTTTTGTCTCCTTGGACGGAGAAATCAGCGATCAGCCAAGCTTTCTATGGAACCTTGGTTAAAAAACAGTTGGGTCTAGAAATGAACAAAAAGGCTTTCCGCTTTTCGTTGGACCCCAACGATAAACAGGTAATGACCGCAAAAGGGATCATTGACCTGAAACTGATCTGGAACCAACGAGAACTGGATCACCCGTTCCTCGTGGTCCCGAACTTACCACATGCAACCTACATAGGCTCCGACATTTTGGTAAGGTTAGGTGTCCGAGTGGACATCAACAACAATGTACTGTGGTCACTAGACACAGCCACAAAGGACTCTCCTGTGCTAACAACAGAGAACCTTAAGGCTGGACAGACCATTCCAGAGGTCTGTCAGATTGCTAACAGCCATAACACTGCGGTACCACCTCAGGTTATGAACAAGCCGGTGATGTGTCACATCATGAAAGGACAAGCTATTAGCACAAAACTGGCATACTTTCAACCATCTCCTATGTTTTTCAACTTAGGACTGTCCATGGAGGCCACATTCCAAGTGACCCTCGACTGCAGAACCACGACTGTTGCTGTGTGCAACACAAGCACAGAAGAGGTACTGATCCCAAAAAACACACAGCTAGGATGGTTGATCTCCACTGATTTTCATGATTTTGAGCTAAGCATTCCATTTCTGGGAGGACTCCCAGAGAACTTGATCCCATATCAACACACGGGGCAAGTCTTGTTCACGAAACCAACACAGGCCATAGCTCTTTTCTCCCCCACTGAGTCCGACCAGGACACTGTCCGCAGGTTCGGTTTCAACAAAGGAGACAGTCTATGCCCCCAAACTTACAGTGCACTACCTGTTGACAGGTTTTACGACACTGAAGGGGACTCACTGGAGCTCCCCAAAGAACAAGAACCCCTCTCAGTTGCTTCACAGATTGACCAGGTGGTCGCCCAAGCCGACGCCCTGAAAACTGATGAAGAAAGGGACAAACTTCGCAAAGTTCTTCTAAAATATGAGAAATCATTCTCAACTGACTCGATGGATTGTGGGTTGACCACGCTCCACACAGTGAGCATCCCAACCCCGCCTAATGCTCCCCCTGCATTTGTCAGACAGTACAAGATTCCTCTGGCAGCACATCAACCTGTCAGAGAAATCATTAATGACCTGTTAGAAAAAGGTATCATCCGATACTGTAACAGCACTTACTCTGCGCCTTTATGGCCGGTGTTAAAACCTAATGGTAAGTGGAGACTCACTATAGACTACCGAAAGCTAAACAAACAAGTTCCCTTATCCAGATGGCCTATGACGCAACTCCAACAGGAACTGCCCAAGGTCACCAATGGTAAGTACTTCTCGACCCTCGACGTCGCCTCTGGTTTTTGGACCATCCCTGTGCGCGCCGAGGACCAGTACAAACTAGCTTTCACTTTTGGTGGCCGTCAGTACACCTTTAACAGGTGTCCCTTTGGCTACGCTAACTCACCTGCAGAGTTCAACATCTTCTTGAACAAAGCATGTCCAGACGCCCACGAGCGTGGAACACTGATCTACGTGGACGATGTCCTTTTGAGGCAGCCAACACTGGACTCACATTTGGCTGAGATCGACCACGTTCTGAATCAGCTGACAACTGCTGGTGCTAAGATATCACTGTCAAAATGCCAATGGTGCAGAACCAAAGTGGACTACGTTGGCCTACTTGTAGGTCCTGACGGAGTACAACCACAGCTGACTCGCACCCAAGGCCTCGACAATCTCAAAGTCCCCACCAATCTCAAAGAACTACAAAGTTTTCTGGGCGTGTGTAACTACTCGAACCAGTTCATCGAAAACTATGCGGACCTTGCGAAACCACTGACTGAACTCCTTAAAAAAGACGTACCATTTGTTTGGACTGACAAACAGCAACAGGCAATGGACGCTCTTATAAACAGGATCAAGTCAGCCCCTTGTTTAGTCTACCCAGACTACAACAAAGAGTTTTACTTGGAAGTGGGCTTCTCAGCTCATTGCATAAGTGCAGGTCTGTACCAGATACACGACAGAGACAAACGTGTAGTAGCCTATGCCAGCAAAACGATGGCAGGCCCCGAGTTGAGATTCTCAGACTGTGAGAAAGCTTTACTGACCACAGTGTGGGCAGTTAAACATTTCTCCAGCTACATTGGTGGACAGAAAATCATTGTGGAAACACAACACCAGCCAGTGACCTTTCTTAACAGTGAACGCATCAGAGATGGTGTGGTGACAAACTCACGTGTTGCAACGTGGCTCATGGCGCTTCAAAGTTTTAACCTAGACATACGTTATGGTCAAAACAAGAAGTCACATCTGGGGACGGACTTGGCAATCTGCCAGAAGTGTACACAAGATGTACCAGCCACCCAGCCGCCGGTTGAGGTAAAACCCCCAGTAACTGAAGACCCGAATCACCACTTCTTTGATGACAATATCTGCAAAGATATGACAACGTTGTACGTGGATGGATCTTCATTCCTCCGCGACAAGATCTGCAGAGCAGGTGTTGGAGGGGTCCTCCTCCAAGACCAAGAGCAGATAACTTTCAGCTACAAATTAGGCTCTCAGACTTCTCAGTATGCTGAGATTGCAGGAATCCTAATAGCTCTCCAGATGGTAGTAGAACGCTCCATCAAGACGCTAGTTATCTGCACTGACTCTAACTATGCTCGTTTAAGTTTCGCTTGTCACCTCGCTGTGTGGAAACAGAACGGTTTCCTAACAAGCGACAGAAAAGTGGTCAAACACAAAGAGCTTTTCATAGCGTGTGATCACTTGGTGACATCACACGACTTACAGATCTACTGGAAGAAAGTTCCAGGGCATTCTAGAGTCCCAGGCGATGACAAGCACTACAATGACATTGCAGACTCCTTAGCCAAAGAAGGAGCCGACGAAGGTCCTCTATGGTCCTTCGACCCCTCCTGGTTAATCGAGACTCTGCCAACACAACCTTCAGTCAGGGTTATGGCAGTCACACGTGCACAGGCCGCAGCCAGACCTGCTGACAACGCAGTCTCTGTACGACCTGCACTGACTGACCCAGACATCATCCAACTACAGAAGTCGGATCCTGCTATCAACTCCATGATACTGTACCTGACTGATCCAGAGAAAAACACTCCGTCTAAAGACGAACTGGATTCCGATCCAGACCTTAAAGTCCTTTACCAGCTGCGCAAACAGCTAAAACTAATCAAGGGCATCCTAACTTTCGCTCATGGACCAACGTCCTCACCTGTGTTCGTGGTTCCCCATGACCAAAGGGGGGTGATGTTAGTTCATGCCCATGATCTCCCGTCCGCAGGACACAAAGGAGATAAAGCCACGCTGACGGCATTAAAACAAATTGCCTATTGGCCTGGAATGAAGAAGGATGTCAAGGACTACATTGAAGGGTGCGTGGTCTGTGGCCAGTTTCAGCCAACCAGACCACTTCACAGAGCACCACTGCAAAGCAGAGGCATTGCATTCCCATGGTCTGACCTCCAGATCGACTGGGTTGGACCACTCACTAAGAGCTCTAGAGGAAATAAATATTTTCTCACGGTAACCTGTGCATTCACCAAATGGGTAGAATGCCTACCAGCTCCTAACGACACAGCACAAACTACTGCTATGTTGTTAATGAATCATATATTCTCAAGGTTTGGACTTCCCCTTAGGGTGAACTCAGACCAAGGTACACACTTCACAGGTGAAGTGATGAAAGAACTGTGGAAGACGCTAGGCGTCAAGGCCAACTTTCATGTCGGCTACCACCCACAGGCTTCAGGCCAAGTAGAGAGAGCAAACAGAACTGTGGTGAGTATTTTGAAGAAATACGTGGCTGCAAACCACAAGGACTGGGACGTGAAACTCCCTCTGGTCCTCATGGCCATAAGAGCCACTCCACACACATCAACTGGCATCTCTCCCTTCGAGATGATGACCGGTCGACAAATGACTCTCCCTCTACACCTGTTGTACCAACCAGGCGACGCCGCCATGGCGACAGCCTACACTACACAACAATACATGAAAGATTTGAATGTACACCTCAGAAACACTTTTGCTTTCGCCCAGAAAAACCTGGAAAAATCCGCTGAAGGACGCAAGGCGTACTACGACCAGAAGGCCTCTCACAATGAACTCCAAGTGGGAGACAGAGTCTGGTACTATACGTTCGCCCCAGCAACCGGGAAAGGAGGGTCCGAGACCGGAACTCTCGCCCGCAAACTAATGCCCAGGTGGACTGGACCTCATCTGATAACAGACAAAGTGTCCTCAGTCGTCTACGAAATCAAAATCAGCAAAGGCCGCAAAGAGCCAATTGCTAAATGGGTACATCGAAATCAGATCAAACCTTACAAGGCGTTCAATGACTCCACAAAAGACAAAGATCTCACAAACTCACCGACTTCATGGGATAATAAGGTCGTCCAAACACAAGTTAGTAAATAAACTAATCAGGTTTAAACTACCATAATTCCCACCCTATAAGTCGCATTGTCCAATTTGAACTTAGAAACGCTAAGCCTAAAACCCACAACAAAAAACTAACCTTAACAACCGTTTAAATCCACGAGATTTAATTTGACCTCGGTCATAAAGTTGAGACCTGTTTTCTTGTGTGTTGCACTTTGGAATCTGACGACAAGAGTGTGTCGAAGCAGTGAAACGTTGTTTCCTTGTTGTTTAGTCATTACTGTTGTCATTAGTTGAGATACTGTTTGGTTCTGAACACTCCCAGCCAAAAAGGTTTTGTATTAACATTGGTTAATGAATGATATGGATTTAACTATGCCAACATGCAGTTCGTTTTGTTAAATCTCAATCGTCGAAGAGTCAATGTAGTTTAAAGCTACTCAAGGTACAATAAACTACACTGGTCTCACAATTTCTAAATTGAACCGATTCGATCGTTTCTATTCTAGATTATCTATTCATTTTGATGAGTCTCGCCATAGACTTCAAAATTTATTAGGAATACCAAATCCTACGTCGTTCGTCTAAAAGACAACAGACATTTAGATCAAACTATATTTCATTTTTATTTTAGTTTAACCTAAACTAAGTAATGAATGGAGGAATAGTTTGGAATTAGAGGCCTTCGTTACAGAAGCCCTCCAAAATTTTATAGGTACAGATCCCTATATCTAATTTTACAGAATTGATCCACCCCTTAATTGGTAGTTATAGCTGATCTAAACCATGATAGCTTACATACCAGGTGCATATAGGTAAGGCTTAATGTAAAATCCCAATCATAAGCCCACCTAAAACCACATAAATGCATGACACATAGAACCAGAGTGGCACGGACTGGAAACCAACCAGCCTCCAACCATCGATGTGGGGACCTGCAGCTCCAACGCTTGGTCTTCAACCTTCATCCAAGGGCCGCCTCCTCTGCGTCAATCGAGGGATCCCCTCTACATGCTGATTATGAAAACAATTGTTGCTGATCATTCAACAAAACTAATCGTTGGGGATTTACTGCTGTGGAATTACCGCTGTGGATTATAAGACTTTGCTTTCCAAGGGATCACAGACTTTGTTTTCCAAGAGTTAACAGACTTTGTTTTCCAAAGGATTAAAAGCTTTTCGCAATGGGATTACCTACGAACAGTATGGAATTTCCAAAAACTTTATGGGATTATAATTTTTGATTTTTTTTTTTCCACTTGCTGGATTACTTCAAGATCAAAGACAGTTCAAGGTTTCCTTTCGTGTTGGACCCCATCCCCAAGGACTGGCGATGGCTTCCAAAAGGGGGGAGATGTAGTGGACCTACCCAGGGTCAAATTAAGGTTTTTGAACTGTCCAGTGATGACCTTTACTGACCTCTCAGTAAAGCAAGACATTTACTACAAAATCATTCATTTAGCTGTAATCTGATAAATATAGTCACCAAAAGAGACTATTTCTATCTTTGATTTTAGGCTGATGTGATCAAAAGAATAACTTTTGTCATTTTCATGATGTGTGCTTTTAAGCTGTGTTATTCTGTGAGAGTTAAACTGTGTTTCACTGCTGTGTCAAAGGTGCAATTAAGTCATCCAGAGACTTCTTTTAATTTTGTTAATTCAAATGTTATCAAATGAATAATTTTATTTGTAAGAGCATCAGTACATTTTAATGTCAGATAAATCAAATACTCTGCTTAATTCAAAATGTTGTACATGGAGGATTTCTCCTCTCCTCTCGAACTTGCATGTGAAGATAAAAGGAACACTTTATCTCATTCATTTTAGCTTGAGCTCAGGACAATCTAGACACCCAGAGACTTTTGTTTTTGTCCTATTTAATAATCAAGCTATTATCATTAATAGGTCCCATATGTTATGCTCTGATGACGTTTGTTTATTCATACAACAATGTTGGTAATGAGTTAAGAAAGTTCTAAATCTGCTGTATCATGAAACTGGCGTCTTAAACTAACTTTCTTATCCTTTCTGACATTTTTAATCTAACTTATGCCTCCTCTCAGTGGCTTCTGGCCTAACAGACCGAATGAGAAAGAGCTACGTCTTTCTAGGTCAAGTTAGCCTTAAAAGAGCTCTGACTTCCTGTTTTCCTTAGAGTTTGCTGAGGTCCTCAACCCCTGATGAGGTTCCCCAAAGAACTGATGATCGTCTGGTCAACACGCTAATGACCATGTCATTCAGTTAAAGACTTATAACATGCCAAGTTATAAGCCATCTTCAACAGCTGAAAAGCTCTCTTTTATTGACATTCCTTTAAGGAACGTCTTATCTTGAACAACAGCACCAGGAGCTGCCGTTACTTTCGGTTCGAGTCAAGGCGCACGTCTGGAGACGCTGAGAATGGTAAACGAACTGACCAAACTGGACCGAGGGAGACTGACCATCTTCACGAGGTAACAAGTCGTCAAATGCTTTGCCAAGGGTACCAACGTGTAGCTTTAATCGGCCGGAGAACTGCCATGTTTCTGGTTAAAACACATCAAGATAACTCCCTGACTCTTAACTTTTCTTCCTCCATTTCTCCTCCTAAATCTTTCCCTCTCTATCTAAGCTGGAAACTATATTTTTTAAGTTAAAGAGCCCACAGACTAAATATGCTTAACATCTAATATTTATGTCTGTTGTGTTAAATTTAAGTGTGCTGACGTATTTGAATTGAAAGAAAGTGAAATCATGTCAATCAAGTGTAATGGTGTTAATTTAGTTGATTTATTTTAAATAAATGGTAGTGTCGCCTGGCATACCAAACTAAGTTAATGTCCATTGTCACTTAATGGCTCTGTTTATTTATCCATCATAAAGACCACAGAAATATTGGGTAAACTGAAAAAGAACAGAATCCGTGAACATTTACTATTCAATCTGAATAAGTAAATTAATTAAGATAAAGAGGTTAGTATTAATATTGACCTCCTCTTAATTCTTACAACGGGGAGAACATGCAAACTCCACCCAGAAAGGCCCCGGACCGGGATTTGAACCGGCAACCTTCTCACTGAGAGGCAGCAGCTCTACCAGTTGTGCCACCGTGCTGCCCAATTTTGTAGTTTTCTTTCAATAAGCCTGCACTGTAATGCAAGTCAAAATAAAACTACACAGTGCCTCCAGCCTTTGCTTTCCGCCGAATTTCAAAGAAGAGCAATAGAGGGAGCAAACACTACCAAAGAAATCAAGGTGGTAAAAATAGTTTTGCAACACAAAGTCAGAGCTAACAATGTATCTACAAACTGGATTCCCAAAAAGTTGGGACACTAAAAAAATTGTGAATAAAAACTGAATGCAATGATGTGGAGATGGCAAATGTCAATATTTTATTCGTAATAGAACATTGATGACAGATCAAAAGTTTAATCTGAGTAAATGTAACATTTTAAAAGAAAAAATATGTTGATTCAAAATTTCACAGTGTCAACAAATCCCAAAAAAGTTGGGACAAGTAGCAATAAGTGCAGCAATACCAGAATGGTGTTACCCAGCATCATCATCATCGACCATGCATAACATCATCAAAAGATTCATAGAACCTGGAACAATCGCTGTGCGTAAGGGTCAAGGCCGTAAAACTCTACTGGATGCTCGTGATCTCCAGGCCCTTAAATGTCACTGCACCTCAAACAGGAATGCCACTGTCAAGGAAATAACAGAATGGGCTCAGGAATACTTCCAGAAAGCATTGTCAGTGAACACAATCCACCGTGCCATCCGCCGTTGCAGCTGAAACTCTACAGTGCAAAGAGGAAGCCATTTCTAAGCAAGCTCCACAAGCTCAGATGTTTGCACTGGGCCAGGGGTCATTTAAAATGGAGTGTGGCAAAATGGAAGACTGTTCTGTGTCAGATGAGTCACGATTTGAAGTTCTTTATGGAACACTGGGACGCCATGTCATCCGGACCAGAGAGGACAAGGATAGCCCAAGTTGTTATCAACGCTCCGTTCAGAAGCCTGCATCACTGATGGTATGGGGTTGCATGAGCGCTTGTGGCATGGGCAGCTTGCATGTCTGGAAAGGCACCATTAATGCAGAGAACTATGTTCAGGTTCTAGAACAACATATGCTCCATCTAGACGTCATCTCTTTCAGGGAAGACCCTGCATTTTTCAACAAGATAATGCCAGACCACATTCTGCAGCAATCACAACATCATGGTCGTAGGAGAAGGCCGTGGTGTAGTGGTATGGCAGTCGTCTCCCGATCGGAAAGTTGGCGGTTCGACTCCCGGGACCCGCACCATGTGTCGTTGTGTCCTTGGGCAAGACACTTAACCCTGAGTTGCTCCCGGTAGGACTGGAAAGCACCTTGCATGGTAGTCTGCCGCCACCGGTTTATGAATGTGTGTAGCATTCAATATATGTGTAGCACTTTGAGATTTTCAGTAATGAAAAGTGCGTTATAAATTGAATTAATTATTATTATTATAATGTCCAGCCTGCAGTCCAGATCTTTCACCTATAGAGAACATTTGGTGCATCATAAAGAGGAAGGTGCAACAAAGAAGGCCCAAGACGATTGAACAGTTAGAGGCCTGTATTAGACATGAATGGGAGAGCATTCCTATTTCTAAACTTGAGAAACTGGTCTCCTCTGTCCCCAGACGTCTGTTGAGTGTTGTAAGAAGAAGGGGGGATGCCACACAGTGGTAAAAATGGACTTGTCCCAACTTTTTTGGGATTTGTTGACACCATGAAATTTTGAAACAACATATTTTTCCCTTAAAATGATACATTCTCTCAGTTTAAACTTTTGATCTGTGATTTGTGTTCTATTCTGAATAAAATATTAGATGTTGGCACCTCCACATCATTGCATTCAGTTTTTATTCACAATTTGTTTAGTGTCCCAACTTTTTTGGAATCTGGTTTGTATTAATATCACAGAACTGACAGAAAAGTCTAAAATAATCCTGAACTTCATGAGAGTTGAGTGTGACATTAAAATGGTGTATGCTGCTTGTAAAACGTGTTTAGTCTTAATCAAGTCTGGAGGATGACATTTTTCGGGAATCCCACAGGTCATGTGATTCCCGCAGGATTCACATGGGATGGGAGTCAAGTTTAATATTACTCATGTGATTGGGCTGGGATAAGATTTTTTTTATCTGTGGGAGTGGGACAGGAATTAAAATCCACTCCCATGCCAACCTCTAATGGGAATATAAACTCACAGATTAAATGTAAATTTGAATTACCTTGTCGAAGCAGACCAGGTTTAGCTGGCCACACATGTTGATTCTCTGGGGGCTGATGCAGAAAATGCCGGTACGCTTCAGGCGCCGCTGAGCGTACACGATACCGGCTGTCATGGCTGCAGGTAAGGCTGGTGGGACAGTAATGGTGATGATGTCCAAAGATTCAATGATGATAGTTTTAGCTGGAACCTGGATAAGTGCAGAAAACAGCCATTAAAACTTGGATTTAACACTTTACTGCTCAGGTCTCCAGGGAAACAGGATACCTTGCTCATGATACTGAGGACAATGGTGTAGATGAAGCCGATCCCTGCGACCCCGACCAGACACAGCAGGAACAGGTAAGCATCACGGTACAACTTGAAGTCCGTGGGTTTAGGGTAGAGGATGGAGCGTACGAGCTGGCCTTTTTCGGTACTAAAACCTGGGAACACATTAATTCCCCTTTCCCTCATTTTCCTGTCTACACATTGTAATGCTGAAAATGTAGAGGTTGGTTGCCGTCTGTCTCACCTGTTCTGATCACAACAGCCTTCACGAGTTCACCTGTGTAGTACCGGGTCTGGATGACATGGGTTCCACAGAACAGTGTGTGTCTCTTGTGCTCCTCCATGTCGTAGAGCCTAGCTGCATCTTCACCTGAACTAGGTAGGCTGGTTTTGGTCACAGGAACACTCTCGCCTAATGAATAAATGAAAATAAATATAAAATTAAAACCATGTTGATAAAGTTCACACAAGGGTCAAATGAGAGGACACAATCCAAGCTTTTCTACACTTATGATGGGGTATTGGTGGGTTATTCTTCACCTCTTTCCAGATTGCATTCAAGGTCCTACATTTCTAGGCAACGTCCAGCCCACAAAATTTAAATATATACATACAGCCATCTTAGATTTTGACATGGCAACCCAATTTTCAATAGTAACCTTTCATACGCCTAAAAGAAGCCACACACCAAAACAGAAGGCTGCACATTGCTTAATTTTAAATACAGGTAGTCCCCGACTTACGACAGAGTTCCGTTCCTACGCGCCGTCGTAACTCGAATTTCAACATAACTCGGAACATACGTCCAAACTGCACCTTATACGTACAGTACTGTATTTTACCAAGCACTTAGACTATCCTAACACAGTACCCTACATAATTATCAAAAAGACATACATTTGAGAGCCATAATGAAGTGAAAAAAAGATTTAATTTCCTACTCTGGAATGCTGGTGAAGCCTTTTCCTCCGTTCCTCCTCCGGATTCTCCATTCGTTTACGTTGTAAAACCACCGTGCATAAAACAGCTACTTTTCCACAGCTGCTGCGTGTCCAGCTTGCTCCATCAAGTTTTGTTTTGTTTTTTTAATGTCCAGAGGACCAGACTTAGCTTTTTTTTATATAATAATAATAATAATAATAATAATAATAATAATAATAATAATAATAATAATAATAATAATAATAATAATAATAAACGTTATTTGTATAGCACCTTCCTACAATGCCTTGCATTGACCAAGGTGCTTAACAGGACAGAAAATATAAAAACCGGTACAATAAATCAGTGAAAATAAAATAAAAGCAACAGCAATAAAAGGAGGCAATGGAAATAAAAATGCTACATACTAAAATCTTCTTCTTCTTTTCGGCTTTTCCCTTTTCAGGGGTCGCCACAGTGAGTCATCCTCCTCCACCTCACTCTGTCCTCTGCATCCTCTGTCCTCACTCCAACTACCTTCATGTCCTCTCTAACTGCATCCATATATCTCCTCTTTGGCCTTCCTCTTTGTCTTTTTCCTGGCAGCTGCATTTCTAACATCCTTCTACCAATATACCCACTGTCCCTCCTCTGGACATGTCCAAACCATCTCAGTCTGGCCTCCCTAACTTTATCTCCCAGTTGTTCAACATGTGCTGTACCTCTGATTATCTCATTCCTGATCTTATCCATCCTTGTCACTCCTAAGGAGAACCTCAGCATCTTCATTTCTGCTACTTCCAGTTCTTTCTCCTGTCTTTTTGTCAATGACACTGTCTCCAGACCATACAACATAGCTGGTCTCACCACTGTCTTGTAAACTTTTCCTTTGACCTTTGCTGACACCTTTTTGTCACAAATCACTCCTGAAACTTTTCTCCATCCGCTCCATCCTGCCTGGACTCTCTTTTTCACCTCTTTACCACATTCCCCATTTTCCTGGACAGTGGACCCCAAGTACTTGAAGTCCTGCACCTTTGTGACCTCTGCTCCTTGTAGCCTCACTGTTCCACTGGCCTCCCTCTCATTCACACACATGTACTCTGTCTTACTACGGCTGACTTTCATTCCTCTTCTTTCAAGTGCATACCTCCACCTCTCCAAGTTCTCTTCCACCTGTTCCCTGTTCTCACCACATATCACAATGTCATCTGCAAACATCATAGTCCATGGGGATTCCTGCCTGACCTCATCTCAGCCATACATTCCCTCACGCTCTCTGAGGTCAGCAGATCAGCTGCTGCTGGTCGTCCCAAAGTCCAACAGGAGGCTGAGAGGTGACCGAGCGTTCTCAGTCGCTGCCCCTAAACTGTGGAACGAGCTGCCTCTGCGTGTCAGACAAACTGACTCACTTCCTGTTTTCAAATCTGCTCTGAAGACACATTTTTTCTCTTTGGCTTTTAACACAGCTTGAAATGTTGGTTTTATGGTTTTTAAGTTTTTCTTTTATAGTTTTTACTGTTTGCTGTTTGATCTGGTAATTCATCACTTTTATGGTATTTGTTGAGTTTATAGTTGTATGCTTGTCTGTGTTGGTGTACAGCACTTTGGCCAACGGTGTAGTTTTAAAGGAGAAATGTAATCAAATCTGAAAAAATCGATATAACAAGAATTTCATATAGTAAACAACACACATAAACATACTTAGTATGCTTTTTTCAAGTCAGTAGCTTAAAGAAATAGTTTTTTACATTTTTCCTGCTACATGCCGAAGTGCAGTGATTTCTGTAGTAATTTTCTGGACGCACTTTTATGACACAATTAAGACCTCCTTTGCTATCTTACAATAACACTGAAGCTATAAACCCATCATTACTGTCCTCCTGTCTGCATTTAAAATGGAAGCAGAAGACTTTTTTGAATCTGAAGGATATCACTTTAGTTTGTCAAAAACAGTTTGGTGATTTAGTGCATTAATGGGCATTTCTATCCTGGAAATACGAATAGCCGTGCGTTAGCCGCCGCATGCTAACGTTAGCATGCTAGCGCCGTATGCTAACGTTAGCATGCTAGCGCCGTATGCTAACGTGGAAGTGGGGGTGTTGAAAATGTCCTGAAACAGTTACCAATGTCTTGTTAAGCTCTGTCTTCCCCAGAACATAGTAGGATCTAAAATGATTTTTAAAGATGAAGGAGCAAGTTGAAACATGCTCAATGTCTCCTTGCTAGCAGGCTCCATAGAGAGCTGCCTGGCTAACTAACTACGGTGGCCCTACACGGCCAAAATTCTACAGCGGCCGAATGCACAGGAGCGGTAAAAATACAATATAAAATTTAAAAAAAGTTTTAAAATCGATTTTGGGGCTTTTAGAATCGATTCTGAATCGCCAGGACTAAGAATCTTGATTCTTTAAAAATAGATTTTTTTTGCTGCATCCCTAATTGCTACACACTGAAACCTTTTTGTCCACAACTATATACACACACTAATATTACTGTATGAGGATACACACTGAAACCTTTTTGTCCACAACTAGATACACACACTAATATTACTGTATGAGGATACACACTGAAACCTTTTTGTCCACAACTAGATACACACACTAATATTACTGTATGAGGATGAACTCCAGTTGCACTGCCTATGTCATATTCAGGGGACGGAGAGCAGGCAGGAGGAGGGGGGTCAAAAACACCAGATGAGAATTTCTTCACTTTGCAAAGTCTAAATTTGAGTTAGGATGACATTTTTGACTTGTGAAAATTTCTCAACAAGCTTATTTTATGCTTTTCATTAGACTACTATTACCTTAAAAACACTTTTCATTTCTCCTTTAAAGTGCTTTATAAATAAAGTTGTACTGCTGCTCACAGATAGTCACCTCTTGTCTAAGCCTTCCTTCCACAACTCTCTCCCAGATCTTCATCGTGTGCTCATCAACTTAATTCCCCTGTAGTTGCTACAACTCTGTACATCACCCTTGTTCTTAAAAATGGGAACCAGCACACTTCTTCTCCATTCTTCAGGCATTTTCTCACCCTCAAATATTCCATTAAATATTTGAGTCAAAAACCTCACTGCCATCTCTCCAAGACATTTCCAAACCTCCACTGGTATGTCATCAGGTCCTACTGCCTTCCCCTTCTTCATTCTTTTCAGAGCTTTCCGGACTTCACCCTCACTAATCTTTCCCACTTCCTGGTCCACAGTTTCTATGACCTCCACTCTTCTTTCTCTTTCATTCTCTTCATTCATTAGCTCCTCAAAGTAATCCTTCCATCTTCCCATCACACTCTCCTCACTTGTTAGAACATTCCCATTCCCATCTTTAATAAGCCTAACCTGCTGCACATCCTTTCCAGCCTGATCCCTCTGTCTTGCCAATCGGTACAAGTCCTTCTCGCCCTCTTTAGTGTCCAGTCTCCCATACAACTCATTGTACGCCCTCTGCTTTGCCTTAGCTACTTCCCTATTTGCTCTATGTCCCATCTCCTTATATTTATGTCTCCTCTCTTCAGTCCTCTCACTGTCATATTTCTTCTTGGCTAATCTCTTTCTTTGAATGGCGTCCTGCACTTCACTATTCCACCACCAGGTTTCCTTATCTTCCATTCTCTGTCCAGATGACACACCAAGTACCTTCCTACCTGTCTCTCTAATTACTGTTGCTGTAGTAGCCCAGTCACTTGGAAGCTCTTTCTTACCACCCAGAGCCTTTAACAGCTCGTCTCTGAATTTCTCACAACATTCTTCCTTCTTTAGCTTCCACCATTTGGTCTTCTTCTCTGATTTTACTCTTTTTCTCTTCTTCGCAACAACAGTCATTCTACACACAACCATCCGATGCTGTCTGGCCACGCTCTCCCCTGCCACAACCTTACAGTCTCCAATCTCTCTCAGGTTTCCTCTTCTACACAGAATGTAATCGACCTGTGTACTCCTTCCTCCACTCTTATAGGTCACTCTATGTTCCTCCCTCTTTTGGAAATAGGTATTGACTATAGCCATTTCCATTCTCTTGGCAAAATCCACCACCATCTGTCCTTCCTGGTTTCTTTCCTTGACACCAAACCTACCCATCACTTCCTCATCCCCTGTTTCCTTCACCAACATGTCCATTCAGGTCTGCTCCAATCACCACTCTTTCCTCCCTGGGAATACTCTCTATCACTTCATCCAAATCTTTCCAAAATGTATCTTTCTCCTCCCCATCACATCCAACCTGTGGAGCATAACCACTGACTATGTTTAGCATCAGACCTTCTACTTCTACCTTCAGACACATCACCCTATCTGACACTCTCTTCACCTCTACTACATTCTTTGCCAACTCCTCCTTCAGGACCACCCCTACTCCATTTCTCTTTCTATCCACACCATGGTAAAACAGTTTGAACCCTGCTCCAATACTGCGAGCCTTGCTGCCCTTCCACTTGGTCTCTTGGACACATAAAACATCTACCTTTCTTCTCTGCATCATGTCAGCCAGCTCTCTACCTTTGTCTGTCATTGTCCCCACATTTAGAGTTGTAACCCTCAGTCCTACATTCTTCACTTTCTCCCTCTGTCTCCTGACACGTTTTCCTCCTCGGGGTCTTCGACTAACAGTAGTACAATTTCCGCCTGCACCCTGTTTGTCAACAGCACCGGTGGCGGACGTTGTTAACCCGGGCCTCGACCGAACCGGTATGGTTTCACTTTGATGAACTTGCATTATGGTTATGGCAAGTGTTTTACATCGGATGCCATTCCTGACACAACCCTCACCATTTACCCGGGCTTGGGACCGGCACAAGAGATACACTGGCTTGTGCTCCCTAGTGGCTGGTTTATGCTACATACTAAAATACCAAAAGTAATAAAAGTTACACACTGAAAGCTTTTTTGAACAAGTGTGTCTTCAGTCTGGTTTTGAACAGAGTCAGATCAGAGGTGGCACGCAGCTCAAGGGGGAGACTATTCCAGGCTTTTGGGCCGGCGACAGAAAAGGACCGGTCTCCCCATTGTTTGTACCTTGAGCATGGCACCTCCAGCAGGTGTTGACTGGCAGATCGTAAAGC
>JBBPBX010077659.1:0-12842 GCA_038048925.1 Garcialebias charrua | reverse complement strand
CAGAATTCTGTGGAAACCATGTGAGAGGGCAGGGAGTTAGGAGATGAGACAGGGTTGGAGGAGCTGAAGGTGGAGAGGGTATCATTAATATGAGATAAGAGAGTGTCATGGTTGATATTCTTGATATTACGGAAGGAAAGAGTGCGTTGAGGTTTATCTGAGGAAAATTTAAGATTAACAGTGAATGAAATCATCAGGTGATCAGTAAATGGAAGTTCATCAGAAGAACAGTTAAGAGGAGAAAGTCCAGAGCAGCAGAGTAAGTCCAGGGTGTGGCCCATCTTGTGTGTTGGGAAGTCGATGAATTGTTGAAAGCCACAGCTATCCAGGCAAGATGTGAAGTCTCTGGTGAGGGGGTTGTTCAAATCTTCAAAATGAAGTGAAATGAAGTGACACACTGATGTGTCTGACATGATGGTGCATGCTTTGTTTCCAACAAAGATCATATCTTCCAAATTAGCACACCGAAACAGTTTTATTTTTGAAAAGGGCACGGTGAAAATAAGAAAAGGCTCGGTTAATTCACATTTTCAGTTTCATTATGTCTTAAAGGTTGTAAAGATCATTTTAGCTCTGTGAAAGGAAACAGAACGTAGAAGGCGTACATTTAATGTCTGCGATTGAGTCATGTCAAGCATGTGCATGTTTGCGTTCCTCCATTGTCGTCACATATTGTGGGTATGCATGATAAATATAAACCCATCCATTTAGAGACCAGCTGGTGCCCACCAACGTACTGTAAGGACTAAATAAAATATTTAACAGGTTAAACTATGACTCACCTCTGGTGCGTAGGAGCTGTTCATTCATGGGAACAACAGCTCTGATAAGATACAGACATCACACAGCTGATGGAAAAAATCACAAGATTTTTTATTTTTATTTAATTAATTATTTTATTTTGAAGTTTCCTATTAGAAAACCACCACTTTTTTTCTTCTTAGCCAGAAAAGTCCTAACAACAAATTCCAGTCTTCACCTCTTTCCCACAATTTTTGCACTGAGTTTCTTGTAAACATCTTTGAGGTAAAGCAAAAGCTCCCACATTTTTGAAGTGGGGTTCTGTGGAATGACTTGGAAGAGTTAATAGCTTACCTGTTGTAGATTGCTGTTTGAACGGCCTCAACTTGGAGGAAAAAACAAACAAGTTCTGATCGGATTGACAAGCTAATAGCTAGTTTCAGTGGAGCAAAGTCCAAAGTGCTGCCATTTGAAAACAACATTTCAATCTCAAGAACATCTTAATGGTTCAAACAAACATTTGTTTTAAACCTTTACATCATCCTTAATTTCACACCACAGTTATTTACATAAAATAACTGCAGTTTGGAGAACTTCCTAAACAAATATATAATTTCAATTCGAATACAGGTAGTCCCCGACTTACGACGGAGTTCCGTTCCTGCGCTGCGTCGTAACCCGAATTTCGACGTAAGTCGGAACATACGTAAATACTTCACCTTATACGTACAGTACTGTATTTTACCAAGCACTTAGCCTATCCTAACACAGTACCCTACATAATTATCAAAACACACATACATTTGGGAGCCATAATGAAGGGAAAAAAGAGTTAATAACCTACTGGTATGCTGGTGAAGCCGTTCCTCCATCCCTCCTCCGTATTCTGTATTGCGTTTACGTCGTAAAACCGCCGTCCAGCTCGGTCCATCCTCCGTACGTATTCGTTTACGACGTAAAACCGCGTTCACAGTACACACAGTAACAGTAAGTTGTACTATGTACAGTTTTGTTTTGTTTTTTGAATGTCCAGAGGACCAGACTTAGCTTTTTTAGAGAGTACAGGGCAGCTGTAGCCTCCGCAGCTAGTAAAACCGGAAACTGCGTAACTCGGCTTTTCGAAAATAAATTATTCGAAAAATTTTTTAATTTTATTTTTTTAATGGGAGGTGCGTCATAACCGCAAAACGTCGTAACTCGAGACCGTCGTAAGTCGAGGACTACCTGTAATTATGTAATATGACAATGGTGTAAAGAGTTGTAAAATAGAGGTCGCATAAACTTTCTGTAGTGTTGCGATTGTTGTTTTCAGATGGCAGCAATCCACGATGGCAGGGCTATTCAACTAAATTGCTCAGGGGACCACAGTTGTCATTAAGAAAGGTTGTTTTATGGTTTAAAATCTATTTTTTATTTAAATATGAACCCATTGGTGGTCCGAGCTGAGCACACCCGTGGGCCTGTTTTGGCCCCCGCGCCACCATTTGTACAGCCTTGCACTATAGTTCGAGTAGCCTATAGCTCCTCATTTAATCTATTTCTTCCAACTGAGGCTGTTCAGAGAGTTAGCTACAGCAGGTAAGACAGTAGTTGTTCATAACCTTTCAACAGAAGCCCATTCACAAAAGGTGTTTGTTGCAAATTATGTTGACTTAACTGAATGAGCACGCCAAGCAGCACAGCTGAAGACAGCAGGTTAGTCTGCACGCAATGTGCATGTAGCCTCTGTGGCATGTGTTTTGTTCCAGGAAAGCGTTTCCCTGTACAGCATGTCTGTTTACATACGGACATCGGATTTGTCTCCAGCTATGAATCACTGTAACTGTGAATGAGCCATATCTGTGTTGGAATCAGCAGCATTGGATAAATGGCTGCATTTACATTCAGGCTCACGTCCTCCACTGGGCTTTCGCTCGGGTGATTCACGATGACTCCCCCACCTCTGCTCGCCATGTAAATGAGCCGAGCAGCTGTTGAGGCCTGATCTCAGTGACGCTCCTCCCGCTAACCCGTTATTACCACATGTTCTTCTTGCCGCCACTGTCAGCGCCTGATGATAGTGCTGCTGCGCACACCTGTTGCAGCCAGAGTGCAGCCTTTTGTTACTCACAGATGCTCACAGTGTCTTAAGAAATGTTCTCAGGATTGTTTTTGAAACAGAGCTGAAGACACAGAACAAATTTAATTCTATATGGAGAAATAACTCTTTAGAAATCTGTGTTTGTAAAAGTTCCTTTTAATCCGAACAAAAACACTTGTTCGCTGCAAATTTGTGTGACATGCTGTTCATTTGGCCTGTGGGGCTTTTTCCTCTTCTAAATAAATTATGATAGGACTACTCATGTATTGAGAAATTATCATTGCAAACAAAAGACTAAGGATTAATAACAGAGGGGTTCTTACACAGGCAAAGATAAAAACTCAGCAACCTGGATGCATTAACACATCCAAACCTCCAGTGGTTGAAGTGTTTTAAACTCTCAATGTTCCTAACATTAATGCAAACTCTTGAAGTGTACCTGCAATTATTATTATTATTATTATCATTTGCGCTAGTCCAGCAGGACTAGTAAGCACGTGACCCACATATAGAGAAATACTTGTTTAGCATTCCCATTTTCAGTTTGGGTTCAAATTTAACTTTGCAAATCCAACACATCACACACTTTTGAACTAACATAAGCAAAGAAATAAAAGTGACCAAATGAATTTAGAAGAAATCCTCATTCTTCAAATCCTTGTGTCCTTGGGTGTCCTGAAAGGCGCTTTTAAATAAAATTATTATTATTATTATTATAAATCACAGTGGGCGTGTGACCAGTGGGGATTTTAGCCTTTTGGCAGCTCAAGCACCCCTAAATTTGAACTTGGCATGCCTGAAAATGTAAGTAAAAAAAAAAAAAAAAGATACAAAATTGGCAGTTCTGGGTTTTGGGTTCTGTTTATTGCATTTATGATTGAATGCAACAAAATGAACACATTTTAAAGGTAACAGATCATTTTAATACTTTATTTGTTTACATAATGACTTTAATTGATGGATGTCTGGCCCCTGAGCTGCTGGCTCTCAGTAACTGTGCCCCCCTAAGCAGTGTAGTTGAATAGCTCTGCTTTAGAGGATAATACAGTTTATTCCATTTCCAAAACCTAAACTGAGTCTAAAAAAATGTAAAAGATGATAAATCCCTGCGGTCGACCTCATGAGTAGCTGAATACAACAGTGATAAACATGACGTACCACATGTTCATCTGTACGAAGGTAACTGCAGGTAAATCCTCCATTTTCCGTCATAATTACATTGTATGTTTAACGGTTGAGCAGTTCACACTAAACTGATTTTGTACAAAGTGTTTATTAGGTTGTGTAATGTAAAGCAGAGCGCTACATCTGTAGCATCTTAGCTAGCTCATCTCACATTTCAGGTCTCTCTTGTAAATGAGTCCCCGAGGCTCAATGGGATTAACCTGTATAAATAAAGGTTGAATGAATGCATTTGTATTGCACGCCACTAGCTGAACGCTACTTGTTGTGCCGAGCTCTCTAGAATAGTTAATGAATCAAGTGTTTACTAATGTAAAGATGTTCAACAACCTATTAAAATACACCAGAATGCAGGAAATGGCATCTACTTTACACAGACATTTCTGGGGCAGGACTCTCAGACCCTCCCGTGTGGCTCCCCCTCCACATTGTGAATGTTTGTGATGCCAGTGGCCACCACGTTGTTTCAACACTGGGCAAGCACCCCTAAAGGTCAGATGAATCACCCCTGCATTTGTTGAAGTCTCTCACTGGACTGAGTTATGTGATGGACGCCAGTTTTGTAGGGCCCTAGTCGACTAACCTCAGACAGCCATTGACCTAGATGAGGCCTCCTGATGCCAAATTGTGGTGGATTTTCCAAAAATAATGGTGAAATAAAGAACGCATTGTCTTTTGAAGCGATTTATTGCTGTAGCACACAGGTTCAAGAGAGCACAAGGCCTGAGAAGAAGTTATGGAGGAAGTAAATGTAAAACAGAGTATTTATGTTCACGAGCCAATCAGATTCCAGGAAGCGCTCATGATCTGAGCATCATGAACCCCAGAACCAATCACTAAAGAGAAGTTTTTCCACCTGTAGCTGCCCAGTTTGACAATCAGATGTCCCCTGCTCTCCTAAATATACAGAGCCTAATTAAATGATAGTGTCCATAAAACTAAAACACATAGGAAGTGTCCACACAACTAATACTACAATCATTAAATTCAACAATATTACAGTTGCATGTTTTCTTGATATCGCACAGCCCTAGAATGATAATTAATCCCAGAATAGCAAAAAATCCCATCTTCTATCATCATGGGTGAATCTAAGTTTAAAACTGAAAGGTAGCAGGCAGGATGCATTACTTTAAGAAAAATCATCTAAAGACATTCTTTTATAAACAGGCTTGATGTTTTATGTCACAAACACTGGTTTAATAGCATATTTTAGGATTTTATAGGTGTATGGATGTTTTTATGTATATTTGGTTGTGAGGCATTTTGTGATAACGGATCATCACAAAGTACTATGGAAGGTGTTCTATAAATAAACTCAAGTCAAAGATCTTTAGTACAGAGCCACGGTGTGCACAATTAAACCTGCCAACAAATTGCTGTGCATTTTGACTTGTGTTGCAATAAAATATATATTTATTTTAGGTTTAGAGGCTCGATATTTGAGATAAACATGGATCCACTTCATGTGGTTTTTCAGGAGCTGGATGTTTCTGTCAAGAGGAATCAGCTGAAGAAGGAAGAGTAATGAAAGAGGATTCCGTTGCTTTACCCACGGGGGTAAAACGTCTTTTTATAGCCACTTACATCAATACATTTCCTTCCGTCTAATGCTTCATAACCTTTCATCTCCTTTCTGCTTGGAATGATGATGACTGGTTGGTAGCAATAGAGATTTTTTTTTGTTCTAATGTTTTACATAATTTGAACAGGTTGTATTTCAAACTATTTGACCCATTATATTGAGAATGGAAATGAAAAAAAATAAAAATAAAAAAAATAAACAACAACAAAAAAAACCCACAAAAATGCAAACTTTTATAAACCATGTTTAAAATAAACAACAACAAAAAATTAAGAACACTTGGCATCAATTTAAATAATTTGTAATTTTAAAAAGGCTGCATCAAAGACAAAAAATAATCTAAATAAAACATTAAAACTCCCCCTTCCCCTCCTGCTTTCATTATGCTGTAAAGAATATAAATTTAATAATTTTAAGATAAAAGTGTGAATGTTTAAATTTCATATACACTATCGAGATCCACCCCACCCCCCATACGTTTTTCATCTTTTAACTCATTCCTCAATGCTCATTCGATTTCAACATTTCATAATTAATAACATTCGGGACATTCCTGGGAACTTTTGTAATTGCGCAATTTTGTTTTATTTAAATATTTAGCTTTGTCGGCCATGTTTTTCTCATTGAAAATGGATGGAGCTCTTCATTTCCCTTTGTGCTGTTTAAAAACTTTTACTGCTCATTTCAGCTTTTGTTCTGCTCCAGAGGTTTTCAGTGTCTTTGCTACCGCAATTTCAGCTTCCTTCAGCTTCTTTCTGCTCATTTAAGCTTTGTATGCTTGTTTCAGCTTATTTAATTAAATTCAGCTGTTTTCTACTTTACCCTTTAGGAATTAATTTTGGCTAATTTGAGCTTTTTTCTGCTTTTTGCCCTTTTCTTCTTCTTCTTTCCTTACAGCCTCTTTCTGGTAAATTCAGCTTTTTTCAGCTCATTTCAGTTTCTCTCTTACTAATTTCTGATTTTTGTGATTTATTCAGCTTCTCTGTCTATTTTCAGCTTATTCTTATACATGTCTGCATTATTTAGCTTTTCCTACACATTTCTGCTGCTTTCTGCTTTTATTTTCCTGCTTTCAGCAAACATCAGCTGTTTGAATCCAACTGTATAAACAGTTTAGCGATGAAACCTTTTTTTTTTTCATTCAACCTTTATTTAAAAAGATAAATCACATTGAGCCTCGAAGACTCATTTACAAGTGAGATCTGTTGTACAGACAAATGAAGTGGTGAAAGTGACAGGTTTTGGAGGCAAAAAAAAAAGTTCCTAACCTGCTTTTAATCTTTGGCTGGAGATTAATAGCCTGAAAGTGAAAAAAAACAACCTCACACATAAAAACCACATAATGATGCCTCATGCCTACATTCTGTTTGGGGGCGAGGGTGGGGAACGCAAGGGCGGTGAGCATGTCCAAAGACAACTCACAGAGGCATTGCAAGAGTTCTGATAAGAGTGGTAAATCACTCAGTTCACATAGTTCCCTCTGGAGAGATCTGTACACCCTCGGGGGGCAATCTGATAACAACTTTTTTTTTTTAAACAAATTTATTAATTTCAAAATACAACACAAAACAATCCCATACATGAGACTACCGGTATGCAATATAAAAATAAAACGAAGGGTAGCAGAATGAAGAAAAAATCTTATTACCGTACATCTGCCCCCTTTTTCAAACAATCAATTCAAACAAAAGATCATCGACAAGTAACAGAAAAAAAAGAACAACTCCCTATAATTATCAAATTACAATACAACACATGCTATACTATTTCATATATATTTTTGCAATAATTTGGTTTTGATCATTTTCTTAAATGTAAACATTAATTTTGCATTTTTTATTTCAGTCTCCAAACCATTCCACAATTCAATTCTCTGGATTGAGGTTGACCGACCCTTCAAACTGGTTCTATATTTTGGTTTTACAAAAATCTCTATTCCCTTAAGATTATACCAGCTTTGATGTTTAACAAAATGTATTTGGATATTCAACGGTAGTTCATTTTTATGAGCTATGAACTGACATAATATTATAATCCACTAAGTCATGGAACTTCAATAACTTCACCGCTTTATTTTCTATATTTACATTTACAGAATCAGACGTTTTTGGTTGACTTCCAAACTGAATACAGAAACACTTAAAACAACTTTAATTGTTAGGTTTAACTTTGTCAGATTAACAAACAGATATTGTCAGATTAACCATACAACAAATATTTCAAAAGTGCTCCTCAGGCCAAGTGTTGTATTTATGACTTTAAAATCTTTTCAATGTTTTCTTCCTAACTAATGTGTGTTTCTGGTTTACTTGGCTGATTTGTTGTGTTCTCTGAAACAGAGCTGTCTAGCCCCACAAAGCCAATAAGAAGTGAAAATGTGGGCGAGCCTTTGATTTTCTGCCAGACAGGGACAAAGTCGACGAGCAGTGTCCATGTGTCGCTTCCATCTGATGCTCTGCAGGGTTTACACTCGTTCCATCAACGAGGGACTCACTTGAAGCTTTAGCACATTCTTTGAAGCTGCAATGAAAGATCTGATGCTCGAAAAATAATTTGCATGTCTTTTAAAAACTGGTTTAGAAATCGTATCATGAATTTAATTTATGGATTATACAATCCAACTCCTGCAGATGCCATTTATCCCCATGCAGAGGCACTGAAGGCCATGAAACCCATCATTAGGCTGCAATGGGCGGTGGCGTTACATAACTGTCTGACCACTTACCCCTGTAGCTGTGATTGTTCTTATAATAGAAGCAGCGTTCTTTCTAGCTCACTGTTAATGAGATGACTCTTGACCCTCCAATGCACTGTGAAAATATGCACTAGAATAGACCAGTTTATTTTGTAACAAGATATCTTTAGCATCTTACTGTGTAAATACGCTAATTTCATGCAACAGGACTCAACTTTAAAGGTTCAGTATGCAGTTTCTGTAGAACTGCAGCAGTTAGAAATATTTTCAACAGGCAAAGCATTCTGATCCCTCCCCCTCAGAGCCATATGTGGCTCTGCCCCCTTGTGGTCTGTTGAATTTCAAATTCAAGCTCTGTTTTTATTGGCTGATTCAAATTCAAGCTCTGTTTTTATTGGCTGGTTACAAACTCTGTTTTTATTGGCTGGAAAATGGCGGGTCACCTTTTCTTTTTAGAAATGCTTATTTACCACCTGGAGAAGCAAGGGGACAATATTTTTTTAAAAAAAATTCAGAGATTACCTGGCTAACATCAGTCTGTCAGGAGGTAGTGACAGAGTGAAGAAATATGTTCATAAAAAAAGCTACATACTGCAGCTTTAAGAAACGAGCTTTGCGCGCCATGGGCTGAATAGTTCTTATTTAAAAGGAACACGTTTCTCTCGAGGAAGGTAATAAGAATTTAATTTCCCCCCAAACACCAAGTAGTCCTGCAGGTGCACTGTTGACGTGACTCTGACTGTTCATTGTCGTAAATACCCGGCACAAAGAGCCGCTCAGGAAACTGCAAAACCTTAATTACATGCATCACCACATGGCGCTATTAGGCGATGCTAACTAAAGCTACAACTCCAATCTAAATATGGGCTTCGCATACAAAGGGTTAGCGACAATCATCGCCAAGGAAACTAATGCACTGCCCCCTTTTGTGTGTTTGTCCTGTGCTGTGGATCAAAAGGAAGTTGTGTTGCGCGTCACGCCGCACAAGAGATCAAAATGTTCTCACCATCAAAAAGGTGCGACAAGCTTTTCAAGGCCCTAAAAGCACACCCCGCTTGCACCGTAGAGTGAAGAGGTTGTGCAACGTTAACCGTTTTGAGGTTGTTGGCAAAGGTTTGAGGAGCCAGAAGAAGGACAACTAACTTCAGAGACAAAAAATGGTGCACAGCAGAGAAGAGGATTGACATGCTCAACAGAGAGGGCAAGATGAGAAAGCAAATGTGCTTTCTAAAGAAGGTGTCTGATTTAAAAACATGTCCCCTGTCATTGAGGGATTTAAATGGGGAATGTAGTTTTCGAGCTGGGTGTTTTTCTGGACTGAAATTGAACAGGGAGTGCAAGTACAGGTAGTCCCCGACTTACGAGCACATCGACATACGAGGTTCCGGACTTACGCGCTGACTAACGAACAGTAAAGTTGTACAGAGCATACAGAAAATACAGCACTGGTATGTGTTTTTAGATGAAAGCGTGTTAGCTAACAGTTTGTAAACAAAGTTCTGTGCATGTTTATGAACCAGCATGTACGTTTGTGTTGAAAAACGGGTGTTCGTAGTAGCGCTAGCATACATTTTCCGACTTACGACCAAAAATCCGGACTTACGAGCGACACGTGTTTCGGGTTCCGACATACGAGATTTCGTCTTACGAGCACCTCGCAGGAACGGAACTCGCTCGTAAGTCGGGGACTACCTGTAAACCTTAATGTTTTTGAGTTACATTGTACATAAGAGCAGAGGTAGTTTTTATTTATTTTTGCTTGTCCGAGGCGATGCAGAGTAACACACTGTGGCGAGTTGAGGGAGAAATTTTATCCATGACCAGATGCAAAAGTGGAGCCAGGGGGTGGCCAATGGTGGCCTTGATCTCTGTAGATTAGTCTTTGGCCACCCCAATCATTTGCGGAAACTAAACTTTTAAGTAAAATAAAAACTGGAAATCATAGTTTCCTCAAATGATCAGGGTGGCTAGTTTACATATAATTTGTGGTGGTGGCCATCTTGGATTTTGACAATGACCTTTTTCATGCCTCATTGCAGCCACACACCAGAATAGAAGTAGGCTCCTCTCTTACTTTTCACGTTGTCCAGCTCACAAGACGGACAGAGGGTATTTCCAACTCCCTTCTTCACTCTGGGACGGGGACAGTTAGGCAGACATGGAAGTTTAGCTTTTTATTTTAACTCCTGGAGATTGCTTGTGGCCCTCTACAACTAAACTAACTTGCTAAGTTAAATAGATAGTTGGGACACTTTGAAGTAGGGTTTTGCCCCGGAGCAGGTTCATGTTTGACATATGAAATCAATACTGTATATGCAAAAAACAAACAAACCAATTAAAAAATATATATATTTTAGAAAGTTAAAAATGCAGTTTATGAACAGTGACTATTTTGTTTGTTCCTTCCAAGATGTTCTGTTGAACATCATGTTTCAATTTGTCTTGAAATAAAAAAAAGGCCCAAATCAGATAGAACTGCTGATGTAGCCTAAAACAGAGCTACAGCTCCAAAATTTGTTCCTGCTGACATTTAAGGATTCTTAATTTTCTTTTTAATTAAAATCATTGAACCTAAACAGATTGCTTGATGCAGATCCTTGATAGAGAGGAACAATGGTTTGAGAGAGGAGTAAAGGAGGCCATCTTTGTGAAAAGAAACCGTCCATCATTAAACAGAGGTGGAGGCCTCCGGGTTCAACTGTCCCCCTCTTACAATGCTGTTATTGCTAGTATCACTCAGCCCTCTGTGAATAGCAAACAACCATCAGGGTGCTAACGATCCATCGTTAGGCTGATGGTCCTCCTTGATCATGTGAGCAGCTGGTTTCAGGCTGTCATCAGCCAACTGGTTGATCCACTGTGAGAGGGTGCTATTTATAAGACTGAGCTGAATACAGCAGCTCAGACTGAGGAAGTCTTTCGGACGAAAGACGAAACGTTTCTACAATTTTTTTGCTTTGTTTTGTTTTGTTTTTTGAATGTCCAGAGGACCAGACTTAGCTTTTTTAGAGATTGCCTTGGCATTTTTTAAATCCAAAATATGAACGTATACGGCATATCTTGCTTTCCAATCTGCATCAGATTAACTTATGTAGGGTTTATTTTGTTGTCATCCAACTTTTTTAACTCAAGGTTTTGTAAACTAAAATGAATCACTGGATATCTAAAACACATTTCATCTATAAATTTAAACTTTGATGACAATAAATGAACTAATTCTATGTAAAACACTGACTGGTTTGAAGCGTATATGTTTTATGTAACATGTAAGGAATCTTAAACTGAAGAGTTTCTGATAGAATTGGGCTAGCTTCAAAAATATGCTATATTAGTTTAATTTAGCTCAGAGATCTGCTTGAGTTTTAATTATGTTTCTGTGGTATTAATAAACAATAAATATGGGCCTGTCTAAAACATTTCACACATTATGCTTATATCTTTCTGACTCAATTCGTCTTTTACTTTTTATAACTAGAATATTTCTAAATATAATTTTATGACAAATATTAAGTTGCAACATATGTATCCTTCGTAGTCTACTGTAAATAATACATGAAATGATAATGATCTACATGACAGCAATTAGTCTGATCTCGATCTAACCACCACTTTAACTGTTACTCAAGGCAGATAAGAACGTTAAACATACTCAGCATAGTTTTCAAACATTATATAATACATCTATCTGTTTTTACAAACACTTGTTCATCCAAGAAACTGATTTTGGAGAAAAATTCAAAGAAATCAATTTTGTTCTCAGGATATTTGCACATTATTGTAGGAAATAATGGTCTTGGTAAAAAATGCTTAAATGCTTTTGTATGTAAAATGAGATGCTAGTGTGCTTTAGTGAATATTCATTCATAGAATATTGCTGAATGCTCTGAAGAAACAGTTTTTTCTTAGAATGCAGAGTGTTTGCTCTCCGTTCCAGGAAAACACTTTTTTTTCATTGCCCTGATGGTATATTGGCACAGCATTTTATAAATGTCTGCTTCAGTCAGAGGAAAGAGCAGCAGAAGATCAACAGAATATGTAACGGAGCTGTAATTAAAGTGACAGTGTGTCAGCTGAGAGCATGAATATGACCTCCGGACACCGTGTTTCATAGGTGTGCTATCACACAGGTTTCATGACTTGTCCTTTTCTGACTCAATTTTATTTGTGATAATTTGTGTGTTTTACTTATGCTATTAAAGATAAAAGTAACAACAGCACAGAACCCTAACCCAAAACAACAGCACAGATGTGTTGGTGCAGGTTTTCGGTCATCCAAAACAAAACAAGTCCTATAAGAGTTTTAAAAAGATGATCAGAGTTCTTCTTTCCTTGTTTTTGTGGAGACTTTTCACTTCACATCCAAGTAACAATTTAAATTGAAGAATGCACAAGTTCCTTGTCCAAACACGTCAGCTTTACATCAATTTATTATGAAAGCGACCAAAACATGTTTTATGCATACTAAATAACAAAGACCCTAATGACCCTCAGGAGGGGAGGACAGGAGAGTGATTAAACCACAAACAGAGCAGCTCGCTGCAGCTTAAAATCTTGGAAAA
>JBBPBX010077658.1:0-16816 GCA_038048925.1 Garcialebias charrua | reverse complement strand
GTACTTTGGTGGCGAGAAGGTACGCAGATCTCCCTCTGCTGGAGTCACGTGGTCATGTGACCAGTCCTAGTTCAGGGTTAAGAGATATGAAACCATGTGTTTTCTCAGGTTTAGTTAGACCAGCAGCTTGGTGTCATATCAGACAGGGAGATAAGAGCAGATAAGTTCTGTATCGGTCTGATGGGAGATGAGTCCAAACTGAATCAGGACCTCAGACTGTAGAAAGTTAAATACTAACTTTATAAATACAGTTTGAACCTATAGAACTGGATGGCTTTGCTGAAAAAGTTAAAAGTAGCAACATACAAGCTAAAAGCTAAAAACAGCAGCAACACGTAAGCTAAAGAAAATCAAAAGGCTAGCTAAAAGAAGTAAAAGGCTGACTAAATCTAAATGTATCAAAAGACTATCTCAAAGCTAAAATCTGCGAAATGCTAGCTAAAACTAAAAGTAGCATTTCAAGACAAAAATATCTCAAGTTTTTAATTAATTCATTCAACCTTTATTTAAACAGATAAGTCACATTGAGCCTTGAAGACTCATTTACAAGTGAGACCTGTTGGACAGACAATAAAAGTGCTGAAGCAAATTTAAAAAATATCTAGTTCTGAAATAATTAAGAAATCTCAGTGTTAAGTGAAAAGGTTCATATTTTGAGAAGTACAAATTTTAGAAAAAAAACTAAAGCACCCATCACCTGAATGAGCTATGAACAAAACAAAACAGAGTATACATTGGTCTTTTAAAACCGATCCAATCCATCTCAAATGTCAGAAGGGTTCTTCGTGGAGTTCCACAAGGCTCTGTCCTCGGTCTCTGCTTTTAAATCTCTTTTTTGAAGTTTGCCGTCTGCTCATGTTTGATTTTGTCATCCACCACATGAGGGGAATTAGATTTCAGGTTAGATTTTAGTTTGAGTTGAATAACTTCAGAATGTAGTAAAGACCAGATTAGTTTTATTATATCCTGAAACACAAAACCCAAGAACTGAAATATATCAAAGTTCATGCTCAATAATCCAGGTAGAAATTCAACAATGCCCAGTCAGGTCATTTGGACGGTTGCTTTTTTTGTTTTGTTGAGATGTTTCGTCCTTCATTTCATGAAGTTGTTTGACTTTATCTTTAAACGTGACCAGAAAGGAGTGAGAGGACAAAAACTCTCAGGTCCTCATGTTTTTATAGTTTCTCGATGTTCCATCTTACATTAAATAAAACATATCCGACTGAAACTCACCTCACAGTGTTTGCACTTTGACTACTGTGTTCTTTCAGGACGTCTACCCTAAAGGAGTGATCCCGTTGGGCGCCATCCAGATGGCCCGTCCAGCCAAAGACAACAAGTTTGAAATTGTGACGAGTCATCGAATTTTTGTGTTTCGGACCGAAAACGAAGGTGAACTCACACAAACCCTGACGTTTTGTTACAAAATACTGTATTTGTACAAAGTAATTTATTTGTTTGAAACTTTATTTAACAGACACAGGTTTAAAGGTGATGCCAGATTTTGGGTTAGAACTTTGTTGCTTTTTGTTCGTTAGTAATCTAAATGAATTTTTCTGTCAATGTGAGCTGAGTGGTTCTTCCTCTGCTGCTGTACACTTCGCAATAGTACCTGCTGGAGTCTCGCCGACATAAACACTGTACATAAATCAGAGAAGAAGAGTTACATGTTTAACTGTCGGACTCCGACATCACCAGGGCTGGTCCAGTGTTTCTGTGATTAACTAATGGACCGATAACGTAGTTGCCGTGGCAATGACTGACAGCCCTGCCCCCATGTGTTTTGTGATAGTGCTGAAGCGGCACTGGGTGTCCACGCTGCAGGAACACGTCAGGGATCAACTGGTGTTTGGTCATCACCGGTTTGGACCCGGATCTCACTGCCAGAAACATGGAGTCCTCGAACTGAAAGGAACCAAGTCTAAAGTGTACGCCGCCATCAACACAGACCAGATCTGGCTCTACAAGAGCGAACAGGTGAGACAGGTGAACCTGTCACCTAAAGGCAGACAGGAAATGCCACAATAAAACAGGAAGTAGTATTAGTTTTTGGAAAAATGTTCAGCTCAGAATAAGACAAGTTTCAACACAAGAGTTTAATTTGTTGGTTATTGTTGGTAGACAGAGTTACCTGTTACCACCTTACTTAATTACTTATAGGACTAGTTCAAGTCCAGAGTATGTAATTGTTTATTTATTACGGATTCTCCTCTTTTTCGGATTAAACAAATAAATTGTGCGACCAGATAAGAGGTAAGTGACATGAAATGTTATTATATTTGACCCATCAAGGAAATGCGGTCATTTATTTAAACAGATCACTAACGGATCACTACATTGTGCAGAAAAACTTCTGTAAGTGTAATTTGTCTTCATGTTTCTCAGTGTTTTTGTAACGGAATTGGCATCACAGTCATCGAAGCTCGAGGAGCGACGATACGAGATGGAAAACACAGAAGTTTTGAACTAATCACTCCCTACAAAACCTTCAGGTAGTTTTTCCACCTTTAACATCCCTTTAAGGTTTATGTGGTTCTCTTGTGAAATTCTTGTGATGATCCGGTGTACCGTATGTACCGTAGTTTTGGGACTCTAAGGCGCTTTAAGCAAAACAAAACAGTCCGATAAGTCAAACTTTATTCAACTCATTCACAATAACTCTCAACATTGTTCAGTTGTTCCACATAAAATCAGTTTGAGGCCAGAAAACACAACCAGAGTTAAGACATACCGTACTTTAAGATACACTGGATTATAAGGCTCACTGTAGATTTTTGAGAAAATTCAAGGATAAAAAACTCTTTCCTTTATCTCTCCTGTAACCTTTCATTATTGCTGCTGTGATGCTCTGGTTAGATTCCTGTAATGTTCCTGGTTTTTCAGACATTTCAGATCTGATTTTAAAAGCTTTGCACGTGAACACAAACATGTTCACATCAAAATGAAGTCTTTAGTTTTTGCTTTGCAAACAAAACTTTACGCCTTGTAGCTTCTCAGCAGAATCAAAGAGAGCAGGTCAGAATGATTTATGCACCTGCGAAACTGTGGTCATTCAGAAAGGCGTTACCATGGTAATGGTCCAACAAGCCTGACCACAGAACTTTGTTCTCTAACCCAGTTTTACAGCCGAGACGGACCGGGACAAAAGGGACTGGATGGAGGCGCTGCAGGAGGCAATCGCTGAGACCCTGTCGGATTACGAGGTGGCAGAGAAGATCTGGTCCAACAGATCCAACAGGACGTGTGCCGACTGCAAAGCTCTGAACCCGGACTGGGCCTCCATCAACCTGTGTGTGGTCATCTGCAAGAACTGTGCAGGTAGTACCAACAGTAGTACCAACAGTAGTACCAACAGTAGACCCAACAATAGTACCAATGGTAGTACCAACAGTAGTCTCAACATAGTACCAACAGTAGTACCAACAGTAGTACCAACAGTAGTCCCAACAGTCGTACCAACTGTAGTACCAACGGTAGTCCCAACAGTAGTACCAATGGTATTACCAACTGTAGTACCAACAGTAGTACCAACAGTAGACCCAACAGTCGTACCAACTGTAGTACCAACGGTAGTCCCAACAGTAGTACCAATGGTAGTACCAACAGTATTACCAACAGTAGTACCAACAGTAGACCCAACAGTAGTACCAATGGTAGTACCAACAGTAGTCTCAACATAGTACCAACAGTAGTACCAACAGTAGACCCAACAGTAGTACCAATACCAACAGTAGTACCAACAGTAGTCCCAACAGTCGTACCAACTGTAGTACCAATGATAGTCCCAACAGTAGTACCAATGGTAGTACCAACAGTATTACCAACAGTAGTACCAACAGTAGACCCAACAGTAGTACCAATGGTAGTACCAACAGTAGTACCAACAGTAGACCCAACAGTAGTACCAATACCAACAGTAGTACCAACAGTAGTCCCAACAGTCGTACCAACAGTAGTCCCAACAGTCGTACCAACTGTAGTACCAACGATAGTCCCAACGGTAGTCCCAACGGTCATACCAACAGTAGTACCAACAGTAGTACCAACAGTAGTACCAACAGTAGTACCAACAGTAGTACCAACAGTAGTACCAACAGTAGTACCAACAGTAGACCCAACAATAGTACCAATGGTAGTACCAACAGTAGTCTCAACATAGTACCAACAGTAGTACCAACAGTAGTACCAACAGTAGTCCCAACAGTCGTACCAACTGTAGTACCAACGGTAGTCCCAACAGTAGTACCAATGGTATTACCAACTGTAGTACCAACAGTAGTACCAACAGTAGACCCAACAGTCGTACCAACTGTAGTACCAACGGTAGTCCCAACAGTAGTACCAATGGTAGTACCAACAGTATTACCAACAGTAGTACCAACAGTAGACCCAACAGTAGTACCAATGGTAGTACCAACAGTAGTCTCAACATAGTACCAACAGTAGTACCAACAGTAGACCCAACAGTAGTACCAATACCAACAGTAGTACCAACAGTAGTCCCAACAGTCGTACCAACTGTAGTACCAACGATAGTCCCAACAGTAGTACCAATGGTAGTACCAACAGTATTACCAACAGTAGTACCAACAGTAGACCCAACAGTAGTACCAATGGTAGTACCAACAGTAGTACCAACAGTAGACCCAACAGTAGTACCAATACCAACAGTAGTACCAACAGTAGTCCCAACAGTCGTACCAACAGTAGTCCCAACAGTCGTACCAACTGTAGTACCAACGATAGTCCCAACGGTAGTCCCAACGGTAGTCCCAACTGTAGTACCAACTGTAGTACCAACAGTAGTACCAACAGTAGTACCAACGGTCATACCAACAGTAGTACCAACAGTAGTACCAACAGTAGTACCAACAGTAGTACCAATGTTAGTACCAACAGTAGTCTCAACATAGTACCAACAGTAGTCCCAACAGTCGTACCAACTGTAGTACCAACGATAGTCCCAACAGTAGTACCAATGGTAGTACCAACAGTATTACCAACAGTAGTACCAACAGTAGACCCAACAGTAGTACCAATGGTAGTACCAACAGTAGTCTCAACATAGTACCAACAGTAGTACCAACAGTAGACCCAACAGTAGTACCAATACCAACAGTAGTACCAACAGTAGTCCCAACAGTCGTACCAACTGTAGTACCAACGATAGTCCCAACGGTAGTCCCAACTGTAGTACCAACTGTAGTACCAACAGTAGTACCAACAGTAGTACCAACGGTCATACCAACAGTAGTACCAACAGTAGTACCAACAGTAGTACCAACAGTAGTACCAACAGTAGTACCAACAGTAGTACCAATGGTAGTACCAACAGTAGTCTCAACATAGTACCAACAGTAGTACCAACAGTAGTCCCAACAGTCGTACCAACTGTAGTACCAACGGTAGTCCCAACAGTAGTACCAATGGTAGTACCAACTGTAGTACCAGCAGTAGTACCAACAGTAGTACCAACAGTAGACCCAACAGTAGTACCAACAGTAGTACCAACAGTCGTACCAACTGTAGTACCAACGGTAGTCCCAACAGTAGTACCAATGGTAGTACCAACAGTAGTACCAACAGTAGTACCAACAGTAGACCCAACAGTAGTACCAATGGTAGTACCAACAGTAGTCTCAACATAGTACCAACAGTAGTACCAACAGTAGACCCAACAGTAGTACCAACAGTAGTCCCAACAGTCGTACCAACTGTAGTACCAACGCTAGTCCCAACGGTAGTCCCAACTGTAGTCCCAACTGTAGTACCAACTGTAGTACCAACTGTAGTACCAACAGTAGTACCAACAGTAGTACCAACAGTAGTACCAACAGTAGTACCAACATTAGACCCAACAGTAGTACCAACAGTAGTACCAACTGTAGTACTACAGTAGTACCAACGGTAGTCCCAACAGTAGTACCAAATGTAGTACCAACAGTAGTACCAACAGTAGAACCAACAGTAGAACCAACAGTAGTACCAACTGTAGTACCAAAAGTTGTACCAACAGTTGTACCAACAGTAGTCCCAACAGTTGTACCAACAGTAGTCCCAACTGTAGTACCAAATGTAGTACCAACCGTAGTACCAAAAGTAGTCCTATGTATTAACAGTAGTCCCAACTGTAGTACTAACTGTAGTACCAACCGTAGTACCAAAAGTAGTCCTAACAGTAGTCCCAACAGTAGTCCCAACAGTAGTACCAACAGTAGTACCAACAGTAGTAGGCCTACCAACCGTAGCACCAACAGTAGCACCAACAGTAGTCCCAACAGTAGTACCAACAGTAGTCCCAACAGTAGTACCAACAGTAGTACCAACAGTAGTACCAACCATAGTCCCAGCAGTAGTACCAACTGTAGTACCAACAGTAGTACCAAAAGTAGTACCAAAAGTAGTACCAACAGTAGTACCAACAGTAGTACCAAAAGTAGTCCTAACAGTAGTCCCAGCAGTAGTACCAACCGTAGTACCAACAGTAGTACCAACAGTAGTATCAAAAGTAGTACCAACAGTAGTACCAACAGTAGAACCAACAGTAGTACTAAAAGTAGAACCAACAGTAGTACCAACAGTAGTACCAAAAGTAGTACCAACAATAGTACCAAAAGTAGTACCAACTGTAGTACCAACAGTAGTAACAGTAGTACCAACAGTAGTACTAACAGTAGTACCAACAGTAGAACCAGCAGTAGAACCAACAGTAGTACCAAAAGTAGTACCAAATGTAGGACCAACAATAGTACCAAATGTAGTACCAACAGTAGTACCAAAAGTAGAACCAACAGTAGTACCAAAAGTAGAACCAACAGTAGTACCAAAAGTAGAACCAACAGTAGCACCAACAGTAGTACCAACATTAGTACCAACAGTAGTACCAACAGTAGTACCAACAGTAGTACCAAAAGTAGTACCAACAGTAGTACCAACAGTAGTACCAACAGTAGTACCAAAAGTAGTACCAACTGTAGTACCAACAGTAGTACCAACAGTAGAACCAACAGTAGAACCAACAGTAATACCAAAAGTAGTACCAAATGTAGGACCAAAAGTAGTACCAAATGTAGTACCAACAGTAGAACCAACAGTAGAACCAACAGTAGTACCAAAAGTAGTACCAAATGTAGGACCAACAGTAGTACCAAATGTAGTACCAACAGTAGTACCAAAAGTAGAACCAACAGTAGTACCAACAGTAGTACCAAAAGTAGAACCAACAGTAGTACAAACAGTAGTACCAAAAGTAGTACCAACAGTAGTACCAACAGTAGTACCAACAGTAGTACCAACAGTAGTACCAACAGTAATACCAAAAGTAGGACCAAATGTAGGACCAAAAGTAGTACCAACAGTAGTACCAAAAGTAGTACCAACAGTAGTACCAAAAGTAGAACCAACAGTAGTACCAACAGTAGTACCAACAGTAGTACCAACAGTAGTCCCAACAGTAGTACCAACAGTAGTACCAACAGTAGTACCAACAGTACTGTAGTACCAAAAGTAGAACCAACAGTAGCACCAACAGTAGTCCCAACAGTAGTACCAACAGTACCGGTAGTACCAACAGTAGCACCAACAGTAGTACCAACAGTAGTACCAACCGTAGTACCAACAGTAGTACCAACAGTAACACAACAACCAGCGCAAACAGAGAAACGTTGGGCCTCATGCAAGAACCGTTCGTACGCACAGATTTGTTCTTAAATTGTGCGTACGAGTGATTTAGGAGCATTTGTGGCATTCAACAATGTTTTCGTATCCTAAGATTTTTTTCAGATACGAACAAAATTTACGTGTGGTCCAGACCTGTCGTATATTTTACGAGCAGTCAGTCTGCTGTTATCCAGACGGATTTTCTTCACTAATAACTTTATATTTCGTTATTCAGAAAATATTTTGAGTCCAAAGAAATCACGCACCATAATTATTTTTGACAATAGGTTATTCTGTTTGAATTAGAATTATAATTTTAAATGTAATAATGACTAACGGATTAAAATATTTAAATTAAAATCAATTTGTTATCAATGCCGTTTTCTAACACTACAATATTAATATGAAGATCTCAAACTAAAACCAACTTAAATTATGAATTAATTTAAGTTTAATTTGTCTCGGTAACGCAGACTTTACCTTGACCTCCTCCTGTTGCAGTCATAGAGCTCCGATAGCTCAGTGAGATGAGCGTTGGCTCGTCGTTCCGAACCTTATGGGTTCAATTCCCACATGGGCAACGTTTTTTTTTCTTCTTTTAATTCATTCCAGATTTAAAAAACACAAGAAAACTATTTACAATACAACAAGAAATAAAGCATAAAGTCTTTTTAATCTGGAATGAATAAATAATCTAAAGAAAGAAGGAAAAAAAATAGTCATACCTTGTGGGAATCGAACCCACGAGGTCTAGATAAGGTTAGGAGCAGCTAACGGCACAATGCGTTCCCAGTTGCGCCACCAGGACGTGTGTATATTTTAAGGTCCACATTTATTATAAACAAACATTCTTTGGCTTTAGCTGGTCCTAGGAAACGTAGCCTTATATGGTGTTTTGAGGGGTGGGAATTATGTAAATAACCTCTCCGCGTGCACGCGCAGGTGGATAGAACAGGTGCAATTCATCATATTTACGCAGCTCATTTACACACTTTTCCTGAGGATAGAAGAGTTTGTTGAATCTGATGTGGCATGTTCATACGAACGCTTCGTACGAACAAAAGTAAGAGAAATTTAGGATAAAAATACGAACATGTTCTTGCATGAGGCCCAATGAGATTAACCTGACTAAATAAAGGTTGAATGAATAAATACTGGTAATAAATACTGGTGAGCAATCAACACAGAGGTGTCTCCACCTCCTCCACCAGTAGGGTTGGGCATAGAGGATTGAGAATCGTTTGGAACCGGGACTAACTGTCCGTTTTTCCGGGAATCGTTCAAAATATTTATTTTCGATCCCTATTTTCAATGCCTAGTCTGCCACCGGAAGTTGAAGCCGCCTGCCGAACACCAACGAAGAAGAAGCTGCCCGCCGAAAACCAACGAAGAAAAATCCATCGGAAGTGTTCCCAAACATGGAAAGTGAGCAGCCGCGGTCGAAAGCGTGGCTTAACTTTAATAAAATGACCAGTCAGCTCAGTGCAGCACTTGCAATAATTTTATATCATGCAAAGGAGGGTGGAGAAGTAAAAAAAGTGGCCCGTCTTTGACGCGCTCCGCCGGACTATTTTCGCTTTGTCCGTGTCCGACCAGAAGTAACAGAGTGGCCCGTCTTCAAAACGCTCTGCCGGACTTTTCGCTGCCTCTTCTCCGGCTCCATCAGGTAATTAAAACAATAAACTATGTCTCATACCAACATTAAGGCAGCTAACAAGTTATACTCCACTTAAAGCGGTAGGTCGACTCAAATGCAAACACCATGCTAACGTTAGCTCGTATTTTTTTATTAGACAAACAACCTGAAATGGCTAATAATGTTATTCAGGCTCCACGGTGTTCACCACAGCGTCCAAGAGAAATACGTTAGTGCAACTGAATGAAGAGTGACACAGAACAGTTACAGCATATGTTGTGAAAAGGTTGCATCCCCTTTCAGATGTGGAATCTCCAACATTTAGGTTAGTTAGGCAATAACAACAGAGCTAATAACTGTCCATCCTAAGCTAACGTTACAGTAACAGGGACATGTTTGTTTATATGTTTGTAGGGACATGGTGAAAACCATCAACCCAAGTACAAACCACCTACCATGGCCCACTTGTCAAATAAGTTAATCCCATCTTGTTATAAAATGAAGAAGAGCTGCTCTGCACCTTAAACAGAAGATGGATGACGGTGTCTGGGAGCAGATCCAGAGAAAGATGATTGAGCAGGTGAAGTGTCATTCATGCACAACTGTCCTTTTCTGCTATTAAAATCTGAAATCTAAATACTTGTAATGTTCTTTGTGGTCAACAGAGGAAGACTGTGGAGATGATGGGGTCACCATGCAGTCTGAGGAAAGGCCTGAGAATGAGGGAGTGGAGGATGAGGAGGAGAGTGTAAGTGTATGAAAGCTGAAATTACATACATTCTCAATCTTAATAATGATTTAATAATCTTTAATAACCATCAATAATAACCAACAATCTTAAATAACCATTTTGGCTGTGGCTGCCTGCCTGGGAGGAGATGACGAGGGACAGGACGGCCTCCAGAAACCATCTTGGCTCTAGCAAACTGGTTGGTCCACTTAAGTTGTTTACGGCTTGGTGGGGGAACAGTGTGCTGGAACTACTCTGACTGATGAAGCCCTCTGGAGTGAGGGTGAAACGTTTCTACTAAAAAGAAACTGTCCAGATGACCTGATTGAGAATTATCGGATTTAATAATCCAAACAAAAAGGAAAAGTTCATAGCATTAAAATTCAAACAGAAGTTCAAATTATTTAATCCTGAAAGAACTCTGCCTAACTACTGTAGCTCATTTATAACATGATGGTGTTAAACTCAAAGTAGTCTCCTCAGATAAATAGTGTTAATCAGAATCAGAATATCTTTATTGACATTGCACCAAGTACAACGTGAACATGTACGCACAGTCATCCCGAAGGGGGACTAAGTGTGTGAAGCTGCAGCGGGATCCGCACGGCCATCTCATCCCTTATCAGAATGATAATCTTAGATATGAAAAAGGAGAAAACCATGAGGATTGGTAGTGGTATTACAAAAAGATCTTTCACATCTTTTTCTATTAGGACACGACATGAGACATCAAAAAACTACCAGCAAGCACATTCAAGACAAATTACATATGCATTTGAGGTCTAAGCGGTGAGATAAGTCCATGAGCCTTTTTTCAGATCAGCCACAGTTCTGTGATGTTTCCAGCCAGCGTTTCTGATAAGCGCTCACGGAGAGTTCTCCGGGGAGGGGGGTAGGCGAGGTGCGATAGATGCAGCTGTTGTCCTTGGTAACTCATGACCCAGGAGAAATTTGATAATCAGCCCTTCCTCAAGGCTGTTTGGGGAGTCACATTGCGATAAGTTTGATTGTTGAATTTTCTTCAGGCAAACAGTTCACTTTTTCTGCAGCCTTGAGTGTCTGTTCTGGACGATCAAAATCCAATATCCAATATGTTTTAATCCTTCCACTGAAACCGTGCAGTAAATCCCAATCCAGGTAGAATCCCTCTTCGCTGACAAGTCCCAAAGCTTGTAAAGCAGCTGATTTATTGAGGTCACTGCACAGATCAAACTTTAACTCTGCCTCGAAGTCTTCTTTTCCGATAGGACAGTGCTTCACAGGTGCCGATCAGTAAAGCTGCTGTCATCATAAATCCAATTATGTAAGCATCCTCCACAGACAAGACTGACCGATACCTGACCTTCCACACGTCCAGGAATCCATCACGTATCCGCTGGAATTTGTCTGCAACGGGAAAGCTGGTTCTCCCAGACCTTACTTTGTGGGGGAAAAAATAAATAAATAAGGTTGCCAGGCAGGGTGAGGAAAAGTTGGGCAGGAGAGGAGAAAAGCTGCCGCTTCGACCAGAGCTCAGGAAGAAGAAAAAAAACTTATTATTTTTATATTTGATTGTTTCTGTTCATTGCCCTGAGACGACTTCTGTTGTGACTTGGCGCTATACAGTATAAATAGACTGAACAGAATTGAATTGACATTTCTTTTTTTAACCCAGCCTACAAAAAGAATTGGAATCGAGAATCGAAAGGAATCGGAATCGAAACGAAGAATTGGAACCGGAATCGCTCAAGTTCAAACGATGCCCAACCCTATCCACCAGTGAGCATTCTCTGCCGAGGCAGAAGGAGACGCAGAACAGAAATACTGCAGGCTGCATGTCGGAGGTAACCAGGAAAATGTGGAGTGGATTTTTAATGGATTACGTTTTTCCTATTAAGTGGAATGGATTTGTTCACGAAAAAAGAGAAACAGCGCCAACTGAACTAATGTTTTATAGTTAAAAAAATGGGGGGTGGTCCAAATGAACTTTTTTTTAAATGTGGGGGGGACACGTCCCCTTCACATAAAATGGTTGCGACGTCCATGTCTACAGGGTAAAATATGGCATTAATTATGACACTTAAGGCAATAGAAAATCAATGGGACTCAGTTTAAAAACTGTGATGGAAAATGCAGCTAAGCAGACAAAATGAAGTTTCAATAAGAAAACAACAATAAAATAGAAAAAACACAAGGAAAATGTATACTGCACCTGTATATTACACAGAATGTTCTTTAAAAAAATTTCTCATGTTCAAACGCTTTGGAGCAGATAACTGTGATCTTTGACCACATCTACCCCACAAGTTCACAGTGACTTTTATTACCGTTTTTTACGTTTCTCCCGCTGGTCACGCTAATGAGGCTCTGCAGGGGCTCCATGATGATCTCAGCTCGCTGCAGAGCGAACACCCTGAAGCTCTTCACATTGTGGCCAGAGACTTTTATCACGTGAATCTAAAGGACTGCCTCCCAAGTTTTTACCAGCATGTGGGCATACCAACACATGGGAACAACACGCTGGACCGTGTTTACATGAACGTAAAAGATGCATACAAAGCCGAAACCCTCCCCAACCTAGGATTCTCTGATCTGATCATATCTCAATCTTAATGGTCCCTGCTTACCTGCTCCTGCTGAGATGCTCCAGACCGGTACAAAAGAAAGTTAAATGTTGGATCCAGGACAGTGGCCCCATACTGAGAGATTGTTTTGAACAAACTGACTGGCAGGTTTTCAGAGAAGCTGCTGAAATGGAGGATCGTTTAATCTGGATCAATATGCATCCTCAGTTCTGGAATACATTAGCACGTACTTCTACACCACAAGATATGTTAAAAGCTACCTGAACAGAAAACCTTGGCTGAATGCAGAGGTGCACACCCTGCTGGAAGCCAGTAACACTGCCTTCAGGTCTGGAGATTCAGAGGAGATGAGAAGGACAAGGAAATAACTGGTTGCTGGTATTAAGAGGACCAAGGTTACCTATGCACAGAGGATCAAGGGTCAATTCATCCCACGAGACCCACAGAGCATGTGGAGGGGCATTAAATGCATAACACATTATAAAGGCAGGAGCGAATGTCCCAAAGACCCATCTCTGCCTGATGCCCTCAACAAGTTTTATGCACGCTTTGAAGACCAAACAGACCACCCAGCACCAGACTCACCTCACCACCGGATGAAGAGCATCTCAGCGTAACCTCAGCAGAAGTAAGGAATACTTTCAGGAGGATCAACCCTCACAAAGCAACAGGCATCAGACAACATCCCCTGGAAAGTGTTGAAAGAATGTGCCGATCAGCTCTACGAGGTGCTGGCCGACATCTTTATTTATTTTTATTTATTTATTTAAGTTAGGACAACGCATGTTAATCAACATGACAGCAGTAAGCATCACTGTAAATATGCTGGAGTTAGCACAATACTGTTGCTAGTTTTCTTCCGTTGTCCTAAGGCAGGTAAGAATAAGAAACATCCCATAAAACAAAAGAGCAGAGAAAAATACAAACATCACCTATATAGCACATAACACAACATAACATTACAATAAAAATATGATGCCATAAGAAAATAGACAAAGTAATCTACACATGAGTGCACTTCTGATTAGTTTTCAGCCAAAGTTTCAGAGAATTTTTAAAGCTGGAGTAGGTGCCACAGTTCCTGATGGAAACTGGCAGTGTGTTCCATGACTGCGTGCCTCTGATGGACACCACCATTTGGCCAAATTTAGTCCTGCGCCGCTGCACATCACAATCTCCTCTGGTCAGTGCTCTTGTGTTTACTGTACTTGTTTTTTTACTTATAAAATATATTAAAGGAGGAGGAGCAAGTCCATTTAAAACTTTAAAAATCAGGCAAACGTCCATAAAAATCTGATAGCTATTAAAATCCAAAATTTTGTACTTATTTATGATGTTGCAGTAATGATACTGTATTGGCTTTTTGTCAAAAATTTCAGTGTTTTCTTAAAAAGAGTCTTTAGGGGCTTCATGACGATCTCTGAAGTGTGAGACCATGTGGTATAACAATAGGCTATATGGCTGAAGATCATGGCATGCATGTAAGCCTTTGCTGATTCTGTTGTCAGAGAAGGTCTTATATGTTTGTAAATGGTAAATGGAGCTTACTTGTATAGCGCTTTCCTACCCCCTTTCAGGGGCCCTAAAGCGCTTCACAGTACCAGCCATCCACCCATTCATACACGCATTCATACACCGGTAGTGGTAGACTGCCTTGCAAGGCGTTGCCTGTCCTACCGGGAGCAACTCGGGTTTAAGTGTCTTACCTAGGGACACAACAACACATGGTGAGGGAACTCGGGATTCGAACCTCCAACCTTCCGATCGGGGGGCGACTGCCATTACCACTATACCATCTCGTCCCCATGTTTGAAGTTTGCCAGATTAAGTTTAATTATATGTGAAATTCTCTTTACATGTTGCTTGAAATTTAGATTGGAATCAAAAATGACTCTGAGGTATTTAAATTGTTCAACCACATCTAATGTCTCGCCATTGACCAACACAGATGGATGCCCATTATCTGGTGGCAGCCGAGAGAAAAACATACAGACGTTTTTTTAGTGTTGAGATGTAGACAAGAGTCTTGGAGCCAGTGAGACACTGGCATCATGGCACTAGAAAGCACAGCAGCAGCTTCATTTTTTGTTTTTCCATGAACATACAATACAGTATCATCTGCATATAATTGCATTTTTACAGTTTTGCAAACATTTGGCAAATCATTAACATATAGGCTAAATAAGATTGGTCCCAGTATTGAGCCCTGTGGGACTCCAGCTGAGCAGGTAAGAAAGGTAGATTGTGAGTTTTCTATTTGTACTGCTTGTTTTCTATCAGACAGATATGATTTCATCCAGCAGAGGGCACTATTAGAGAAATTAAAATGAGTTAGTTTAGCAAGAAGAATGTTGTGGTTGATTGTGTCAAAAGCACGTTTCAGGTCAAGGAACACAGCACCCACAAAGCCGCCCTGATCTAGAAGCTGTTTTAGATTTTCCAGAAGGTAACAGGTGGCTGTCTCTGTAGAGTGATACTTCCTAAACCCGAATTGCATGGGATGGAGAGAAGTTGGGCTTTTATTTAAATGCTCTGTTAACTGCAGAGCAACCCATTTCTCTGCAATTTTTGAAATGATTGGCAAAATACTTATAGGACGATAATTCTCTGGTTTTGTTTTGTCTCCCATCTTAAACACTGGGATAACCCTGGCAATTTTCCATGTGGATGGCACTACTACGTATTTAATCGATTGGTTTATAATTATATGTGCAATTGGACTTGCAAGTGCTTCTTTATAAAGCTTAAAAAATGACTTGTCAGGCCAAATATGTCTCTAGCCTTTGAGCCTTTTAGAGATGATATAGTTTTTATAACCTCAGTGACAGATTTCTTGTATACTAAATATTGGTTTATTGACATCTAGAGATTTATGTGGGATGTCAGGTTGTTTGAGATGCATTGTTAATTCTTCAATTGAACTAATAATAGATGAATTAAACATATTAACAATTTTGCTTGAGTCATCTGTCAGTGCACCATTTACTTGAAGCTGTACATTTTTGAAATTATCAGTATTGTTGCGTCCCAGTAGCTTATTCAAATTTTCCCATATCACTTTCCCATTTGCTCCTTTTATAATGCCAATGTAGAAAATAGCTTTTGCTTTACGTATGTGTTTTATCACTTTATTCCTCAGTGATGTAAAAATCTGATGATCAGTTGTAATTCCTGTACTCAAGGATTTCTTAAAGGCTCTATCTCTTTCTTTTATCAATTTTAAAATGTCACTGTTAAGCCAAGGTAAATGATTGTTCTGTTTTCCAAACTTGCCTATTTTTGTAAACTGGTTTAAAATTTCATTGACACTCTTGATAAAGTTGTTAGTACAGATCTCAGTATCTTTATATTCCAATACATTCTGCCATTTTATTTGTTCAAGTTTAGTCTTAAGATGCTCTTGCAAATGTTTAGGTATATAAAGGTAGGATTTATTTTTAGCTATTGTGGCTGGATGCTGCTGTAATGATATAGGTGTTATTGGTCAGTTTACTGACTTACCTATATTTTAGAGAAGTTGGAGCAGACTTGATCTGACCCAAATTCATTCGCGAGTTCACCCTTTTTCCGGTATTAAATTGCTTTAAAGTGATTAGCCAGAAATGTAATTTCACGAGAGACTTCAATTTAGGTTGGTCCACCAGAAAATAGACCTTTTATTGAAATAATCATAAAAGTACATTAAACATTTGTATCGATATTAGCTCTGATTCACTAACTACTTTGACAAGAATTCAAATTAAAAACAAACAGACAGTTAGTGTTTAACTTACTGTTGGCACATTTACTTGAAGTTTACTGGCTTAGGAAAATAAGAACAATGAGGAGTTTAAGGATTAGAGTGAAAGCTAAGTTTAAAGGAAGTTAATTATTTTGAGCAGACAGGGTGGCACTTTTTCCCACACGAGTTAAAGCTGGGCTCCCGCACGTTCAGCCCACATCCACGACTCGTTACCTGTTGACGCTTCGTCTCTGTAGATAAGAGTTGAGGAGTATCTGGACATACACAATGGATTGTTTTGTCCAATAGCCGTCCAGTTGACACTTCAGCGTGTGTGATGCTGATTCCACGATACGAGGAAACTCGCCCTCTCGGCAGGAAATAAGGTCAACGTCCTGGCTGAACTTCAAACTAAAACTTCCAGAAAACAAATTCTTTTAGAAAATGAGTGAATGAGGCACAGTAAGCTTTACTGTAACTCCAGCTGAAACGTGGGTCTAATT
>JBBPBX010077654.1:0-16817 GCA_038048925.1 Garcialebias charrua | reverse complement strand
AGCTACAGCTGCAAACAGCTACAGATGCTAACAGCTACAGTTGCTAACAGCTACAGATACTAACAGCTACAGCTGCTAACAGCTACAGATGCTAACATCTATAGATGCTAACAGCTATAGCTGCTAACAGCTACAGCTGCTAACAGCTACAGATGCTACCAGCTATAGGCGCTAACAGCTACAGCTGCTAACAGCTTCAGACACTAACAGCTCAAGCTACTAACAGCTACAGTCGCTAACAGCTAAATCTGCTAACAGCTACAGATGCTAACAGCTAAATCTGCTAACAGCTATAGACACTAACAGCTACAGCTGCTAACAGCTACAGACGCTAACAGCTACAGTTGCTAACTGCTACAGATGCTAACAGCTACAGCTGCTAACAGCTATAGACGCTAACAGCTACAGATGCTAACAGCTAAAGTTGCTAACAGCTAAAGCTGCTAACAACTATAGATGCTAACAGCTATAGACACTAACAGCTACAGCTGCTAACAGCTACAGACGCTAACAGCTACAGTTGCTAACTGCTACAGATGCTAACAGCTACAGCTGCTAACAGCTATAGACGCTAACAGCTACAGATGCTAACAGCTACAGATGCTAACAGCTAAATCTGCTAACAGCTATAGACACTAACAGCTACAGCTGCTAACAGCTACAGACGCTAACAGCTACAGTTGCTAACTGCTACAGATGCTAACAGCTACAGCTGCTAACAGCTATAGACGCTAACAGCTACAGATGCTAACAGCTAAAGTTGCTAACAGCTAAAGCTGCTAACAGCTATAGATGCTAACAGCTACAGTTGCTAACAGCTACAGATGTTAAATGCTACAGATGCTAACAGCTACAGCTGCTAACAGCTACAGCTGCTAACAGCTACAGATGCTAACAGCTACAGACTCTAACAGCTACAGACTCTAACAGCTACAGCTGCTAACAGCTACAGATGCTAACAGCTATAGACGCTAACAGCTACAGATGCTAACAGCTACAGATGCTAACAGCTACAGCTGCTAACAACTACAGATGCTAACAGCTACAGCTGCTAACAGCTACAGCTGCTAACACCTACAGATGCTAAAAGCCACAGCTGTAAACAGCTACAGCTGCTAACAGCTACAGCTGCTAACAGCTACAGATGCTAACAGCTACAGACTCTAACAGCTACAGACTCTAACAGCTACAGCTGCTAACAGCTACAGATGCTAACAGCTATAGACGCTAACAGCTACAGATGCTAACAGCTACAGTTGCTAACTGCTACAGATGCTAACAGCTACAGTTGCTAACAGCTACAGATGTTAAATGCTACAGATGCTAACAGCTACAGCTGCTAACAGCTACAGCTGCTAACAGCTACAGATGCTAACAGCTACAGACTCTAACAGCTACAGACTCTAACAGCTACAGCTGCTAACAGCTACAGATGCTAACAGCTATAGACGCTAACAGCTACAGATGCTAACAGCTACAGATGCTAACAGCTACAGCTGCTAACAACTACAGATGCTAACAGCTACAGCTGCTAACAGCTACAGCTGCTAACAGCTACAGATGCTAACATCTAAAGATGCTACCAGCTATAGGCGCTAACAGCTACAGCTGCTAACAGCTTCAGACGCTAACAGCTCAAGCTGCTAACAGCTACAGTCGCTAACAGCTAAATCTGCTAACAGCTACAGACGCTAACAGCTAAAGCTGCTAACAGCTATAGACACTAACAGCTACAGCTGCTAACAGCTACAGACGCTAACAGCTACAGCTGCTAACAGCTACACCTGCTAACAGCTACAGCTGTTAACAGCTACAGACGCTAACAGCTGCAGATGCTAACAGCTGGAGATGCTAACAGCTACAGATGCTAACAGCAAAAGACGCTAACAGCTAAAGATGCTAACAGCTATAGACGCTAACAGCTACAGCTGCTAACAGCTACAGATGCTAACAGCTACAGATGCTAAAAGCTACAGATGCTAACAGCTATAGATGCTAACAGCTACAGCTGTTAACAGCTACAGCTGCTAACAGCTACAGCTACTAACAGCTACAGATGTTAACAGCTACAGCTGCTAACAGCTACAACTGCTAACAGCTACAGATGCTAACAGCTATAGAGGCTAACAGCTACAGTTGCTAACAGCTACAAATGCTAACAGTTACAGCTGCTAACAGCTACAGATGCAAACAGCTACAGCTAAAGCTGCTAACAGCTAAAGCTGCTAACAGCTAAAGCTGCTAACAGCTATAGACGCTAACAGCTACAGTTGCTAACAGCTACAGATGTTAAATGCTACAGATGCTAACAGCTACAGCTGCTAACAGCTATAGATGCTAACAGCTACAGATGCTAACAGCTACAGACTAACAGCTACAGACTCTAACAGCTACAGCTGCTAACAGCTACAGATGCTAACAGCTATAGCTGCTAACAGCTACAGCTGCAAACAGCTACAGATACTAACAGCTACAGCTGCTAACAGCTATAGACGCTAACAGCTACAGATGCTAACAGATACAGATGCTAACAGCAACAGCTGCTAACAACTATACACGCTAACAGCTACAGCTGCTAACAACTACAGATGCTAACAGCTACAGATGCTGGTGAAGATTCTCAGTCGTCCAGGACATGATGAAATCAAAAAAGGCGTTCAATACAGGATCAACTGGACTTTAAAGTCCAGTTGATCCTGTATTGAACGCCTTTTTTTAACAGCTACAGATGTTAACAGCTACAGCTGCTAACAGCTACAACTGCTAACAGCTACAGATGCTAACAGCTATAGAGGCTAACAGCTACAGCTGCAAACAGCTACAGATGCTAACAGCTACAGATGCTAACAGCTATCGCTGCTAACAGCTACAGCTACAGACGCTAACAGCTAAAGTTGCTAACAGCTATAGACGCTAACATCTATAGCTGCTAACAGCTACAGCTGCAAACAGCTACAGCTACAGATGCTAACAGCTAAAGCTGCTAACAGCTATAGACGCTAACAGCTACAGTTGCTAACAGCTACAGATGCTAAAAGCTACAGATATTAAATGCTACGGATGCTAAATGCTACAGATGCTAACAGCTACAGCTGCTAACAGCTACAGTTGCTAACAGCTACAAATGCTAACAGCTAGAGACTCTAACAGCTACAGATGCTAACAGCTACCGACTCTAACAGCTAAAGCTGCTAACAGCTACAGATGCTAACAGCTACAGATAATAAGAGCTACAGCTGCAAACAGCTACAGCTACAGACGCTAACAGCTAAAGTTGCTAACAGCTATAGACGCTAACAGCTACAGTTGCTAACAACTACAGATGTTAAATGCTACAGATGCTAAATGCTACAGATGCTAATAGCTACAGCTGCTAACAGCTACAGTTGCTAACAGCTATAGAGGCTAACAGCTACAGTTGCTAACAGCTACAAATGCTAACAGCTACAGCTGCTAACAGCTACAGCTGCAAACAGCTACAGCTACAGATGCTAACAGCTAAAGCTACTAACAGCTAAAGCTGCTAACAGCTATAGACGCTAACAGCTACAGTTGCTAACAGCTACAGATGTTAAATGTTACAGCTGCTAACAGCTACAGCTGCTAACAGCTACAGCTGCTAACAGCTACAGATGCTAACAGCTACAGCTGCAAAAAGCTAAAGATGCTAACAGCTATAGCTGCTAACAGCTACAGCTGCAAACAGCTACAGATACTAACAGCTACAGATGTTAACAGCTACAGCTGATAACAGCTACAACTGCTAACAGCTACAGATGCTAACAGCTATAGAGGCTAACAGCTACAGCTGCAAACAGCTACAGATGCTAACAGCTACAGATGCTAACAGCTATAGCTGCTAACAGCTACAGACGCTAACAGCTAAAGCTGCTAACAGCTACAGATGCTAACAACTACAGCTGCAAACAACTACAGCTACAGACGCTAAAAGCTACAGCTGCAAACAGCTACAGATGCTAACAGCTACAGTTGCTAACAGCTACAGATACTAACAGCTACAGCTGCTAACAGCTACAGATGCTAACATCTATAGATGCTAACAGCTATAGCTGCTAACAGCTACAGCTGCTAACAGCTACAGATGCTACCAGCTATAGGCGCTAACAGCTACAGCTGCTAACAGCTTCAGACACTAACAGCTCAAGCTACTAACAGCTACAGTCGCTAACAGCTAAATCTGCTAACAGCTACAGATGCTAACAGCTAAATCTGCTAACAGCTATAGACACTAACAGCTACAGCTGCTAACAGCTACAGACGCTAACAGCTACAGTTGCTAACTGCTACAGATGCTAACAGCTACAGCTGCTAACAGCTATAGACGCTAACAGCTACAGATGCTAACAGCTAAAGTTGCTAACAGCTAAAGCTGCTAACAACTATAGATGCTAACAGCTATAGACACTAACAGCTACAGCTGCTAACAGCTACAGACGCTAACAGCTACAGTTGCTAACTGCTACAGATGCTAACAGCTACAGCTGCTAACAGCTATAGACGCTAACAGCTACAGATGCTAACAGCTACAGATGCTAACAGCTAAATCTGCTAACAGCTATAGACACTAACAGCTACAGCTGCTAACAGCTACAGACGCTAACAGCTACAGTTGCTAACTGCTACAGATGCTAACAGCTACAGCTGCTAACAGCTATAGACGCTAACAGCTACAGATGCTAACAGCTAAAGTTGCTAACAGCTAAAGCTGCTAACAGCTATAGATGCTAACAGCTACAGTTGCTAACAGCTACAGATGTTAAATGCTACAGATGCTAACAGCTACAGCTGCTAACAGCTACAGCTGCTAACAGCTACAGATGCTAACAGCTACAGACTCTAACAGCTACAGACTCTAACAGCTACAGCTGCTAACAGCTACAGATGCTAACAGCTATAGACGCTAACAGCTACAGATGCTAACAGCTACAGATGCTAACAGCTACAGCTGCTAACAACTACAGATGCTAACAGCTACAGCTGCTAACAGCTACAGCTGCTAACACCTACAGATGCTAAAAGCCACAGCTGTAAACAGCTACAGCTGCTAACAGCTACAGCTGCTAACAGCTACAGATGCTAACAGCTACAGACTCTAATAGCTACAGACTCTAACAGCTACAGCTGCTAACAGCTACAGATGCTAACAGCTATAGACGCTAACAGCTACAGATGCTAACAGCTACAGTTGCTAACTGCTACAGATGCTAACAGCTACAGTTGCTAACAGCTACAGATGTTAAATGCTACAGCTGCTAACAGCTACAGCTGCTAACAGCTACAGCTGCTAACAGCTACAGATGCTAACAGCTACAGACTCTAACAGCTACAGACTCTAACAGCTACAGCTGCTAACAGCTACAGATGCTAACAGCTATAGACGCTAACAGCTACAGATGCTAACAGCTACAGATGCTAACAGCTACAGCTGCTAACAACTACAGATGCTAACAGCTACAGCTGCTAACAGCTACAGCTGCTAACAGCTACAGATGCTAACATCTAAAGATGCTACCAGCTATAGGCGCTAACAGCTACAGCTGCTAACAGCTTCAGACGCTAACAGCTCAAGCTGCTAACAGCTACAGTCGCTAACAGCTAAATCTGCTAACAGCTACAGACGCTAACAGCTAAAGCTGCTAACAGCTATAGACACTAACAGCTACAGCTGCTAACAGCTACAGACGCTAACAGCTACAGCTGCTAACAGCTACACCTGCTAACAGCTACAGCTGTTAACAGCTACAGACGCTAACAGCTGCAGATGCTAACAGCTGGAGATGCTAACAGCTACAGATGCTAACAGCAAAAGACGCTAACAGCTAAAGATGCTAACAGCTATAGACGCTAACAGCTACAGCTGCTAACAGCTACAGATGCTAACAGCTACAGATGCTAAAAGCTACAGATGCTAACAGCTATAGATGCTAACAGCTACAGCTGTTAACAGCTACAGCTGCTAACAGCTACAGCTACTAACAGCTACAGATGTTAACAGCTACAGCTGCTAACAGCTACAACTGCTAACAGCTACAGATGCTAACAGCTATAGAGGCTAACAGCTACAGTTGCTAACAGCTACAAATGCTAACAGTTACAGCTGCTAACAGCTACAGATGCAAACAGCTACAGCTAAAGCTGCTAACAGCTAAAGCTGCTAACAGCTAAAGCTGCTAACAGCTATAGACGCTAACAGCTACAGTTACTAACAGCTACAGATGTTAAATGCTACAGATGCTAACAGCTACAGCTGCTAACAGCTATAGATGCTAACAGCTACAGATGCTAACAGCTACAGACTAACAGCTACAGACTCTAACAGCTACAGCTGCTAACAGCTACAGATGCTAACAGCTATAGCTGCTAACAGCTACAGCTGCAAACAGCTACAGATACTAACAGCTACAGCTGCTAACAGCTATAGACGCTAACAGCTACAGATGCTAACAGATACAGATGCTAACAGCAACAGCTGCTAACAACTATACACGCTAACAGCTACAGCTGCTAACAACTACAGATGCTAACAGCTACAGATGCTGGTGAAGATTCTCAGTCGTCCAGGACATGATGAAATCAAAAAAGGCGTTCAATACAGGATCAACTGGACTTTAAAGTCCAGTTGATCCTGTATTGAACGCCTTTTTTTAACAGCTACAGATGTTAACAGCTACAGCTGCTAACAGCTACAACTGCTAACAGCTACAGATGCTAACAGCTATAGAGGCTAACAGCTACAGCTGCAAACAGCTACAGATGCTAACAGCTACAGATGCTAACAGCTATCGCTGCTAACAGCTACAGCTACAGACGCTAACAGCTAAAGTTGCTAACAGCTATAGACGCTAACATCTATAGCTGCTAACAGCTACAGCTGCAAACAGCTACAGCTACAGATGCTAACAGCTAAAGCTGCTAACAGCTATAGACGCTAACAGCTACAGTTGCTAACAGCTACAGATGCTAAAAGCTACAGATATTAAATGCTACGGATGCTAAATGCTACAGATGCTAACAGCTACAGCTGCTAACAGCTACAGTTGCTAACAGCTACAAATGCTAACAGCTAGAGACTCTAACAGCTACAGATGCTAACAGCTACCGACTCTAACAGCTAAAGCTGCTAACAGCTACAGATGCTAACAGCTACAGATAATAAGAGCTACAGCTGCAAACAGCTACAGCTACAGACGCTAACAGCTAAAGTTGCTAACAGCTATAGACGCTAACAGCTACAGTTGCTAACAACTACAGATGTTAAATGCTACAGATGCTAAATGCTACAGATGCTAATAGCTACAGCTGCTAACAGCTACAGTTGCTAACAGCTATAGAGGCTAACAGCTACAGTTGCTAACAGCTACAAATGCTAACAGCTACAGCTGCTAACAGCTACAGCTGCAAACAGCTACAGCTACAGATGCTAACAGCTAAAGCTACTAACAGCTAAAGCTGCTAACAGCTATAGACGCTAACAGCTACAGTTGCTAACAGCTACAGATGTTAAATGTTACAGCTGCTAACAGCTACAGCTGCTAACAGCTACAGCTGCTAACAGCTACAGATGCTAACAGCTACAGCTGCAAAAAGCTAAAGATGCTAACAGCTATAGCTGCTAACAGCTACAGCTGCAAACAGCTACAGATACTAACAGCTACAGATGTTAACAGCTACAGCTGATAACAGCTACAACTGCTAACAGCTACAGATGCTAACAGCTATAGAGGCTAACAGCTACAGCTGCAAACAGCTACAGATGCTAACAGCTACAGATGCTAACAGCTATAGCTGCTAACAGCTACAGACGCTAACAGCTAAAGCTGCTAACAGCTACAGATGCTAACAACTACAGCTGCAAACAACTACAGCTACAGACGCTAAAAGCTACAGCTGCAAACAGCTACAGATGCTAACAGCTACAGTTGCTAACAGCTACAGATACTAACAGCTACAGCTGCTAACAGCTACAGATGCTAACATCTATAGATGCTAACAGCTATAGCTGCTAACAGCTACAGCTGCTAACAGCTACAGATGCTACCAGCTATAGGCGCTAACAGCTACAGCTGCTAACAGCTTCAGACACTAACAGCTCAAGCTACTAACAGCTACAGTCGCTAACAGCTAAATCTGCTAACAGCTACAGATGCTAACAGCTAAATCTGCTAACAGCTATAGACACTAACAGCTACAGCTGCTAACAGCTACAGACGCTAACAGCTACAGTTGCTAACTGCTACAGATGCTAACAGCTACAGCTGCTAACAGCTATAGACGCTAACAGCTACAGATGCTAACAGCTAAAGTTGCTAACAGCTAAAGCTGCTAACAACTATAGATGCTAACAGCTATAGACACTAACAGCTACAGCTGCTAACAGCTACAGACGCTAACAGCTACAGTTGCTAACTGCTACAGATGCTAACAGCTACAGCTGCTAACAGCTATAGACGCTAACAGCTACAGATGCTAACAGCTACAGATGCTAACAGCTAAATCTGCTAACAGCTATAGACACTAACAGCTACAGCTGCTAACAGCTACAGACGCTAACAGCTACAGTTGCTAACTGCTACAGATGCTAACAGCTACAGCTGCTAACAGCTATAGACGCTAACAGCTACAGATGCTAACAGCTAAAGTTGCTAACAGCTAAAGCTGCTAACAGCTATAGATGCTAACAGCTACAGTTGCTAACAGCTACAGATGTTAAATGCTACAGATGCTAACAGCTACAGCTGCTAACAGCTACAGCTGCTAACAGCTACAGATGCTAACAGCTACAGACTCTAACAGCTACAGACTCTAACAGCTACAGCTGCTAACAGCTACAGATGCTAACAGCTATAGACGCTAACAGCTACAGATGCTAACAGCTACAGATGCTAACAGCTACAGCTGCTAACAACTACAGATGCTAACAGCTACAGCTGCTAACAGCTACAGCTGCTAACACCTACAGATGCTAAAAGCCACAGCTGTAAACAGCTACAGCTGCTAACAGCTACAGCTGCTAACAGCTACAGATGCTAACAGCTACAGACTCTAACAGCTACAGACTCTAACAGCTACAGCTGCTAACAGCTACAGATGCTAACAGCTATAGACGCTAACAGCTACAGATGCTAACAGCTACAGTTGCTAACTGCTACAGATGCTAACAGCTACAGTTGCTAACAGCTACAGATGTTAAATGCTACAGATGCTAACAGCTACAGCTGCTAACAGCTACAGCTGCTAACAGCTACAGATGCTAACAGCTACAGACTCTAACAGCTACAGACTCTAACAGCTACAGCTGCTAACAGCTACAGATGCTAACAGCTATAGACGCTAACAGCTACAGATGCTAACAGCTACAGATGCTAACAGCTACAGCTGCTAACAACTACAGATGCTAACAGCTACAGCTGCTAACAGCTACAGCTGCTAACAGCTACAGATGCTAACATCTAAAGATGCTACCAGCTATAGGCGCTAACAGCTACAGCTGCTAACAGCTTCAGACGCTAACAGCTCAAGCTGCTAACAGCTACAGTCGCTAACAGCTAAATCTGCTAACAGCTACAGACGCTAACAGCTAAAGCTGCTAACAGCTATAGACACTAACAGCTACAGCTGCTAACAGCTACAGACGCTAACAGCTACAGCTGCTAACAGCTACACCTGCTAACAGCTACAGCTGTTAACAGCTACAGACGCTAACAGCTGCAGATGCTAACAGCTGGAGATGCTAACAGCTACAGATGCTAACAGCAAAAGACGCTAACAGCTAAAGATGCTAACAGCTATAGACGCTAACAGCTACAGCTGCTAACAGCTACAGATGCTAACAGCTACAGATGCTAAAAGCTACAGATGCTAACAGCTATAGATGCTAACAGCTACAGCTGTTAACAGCTACAGCTGCTAACAGCTACAGCTACTAACAGCTACAGATGTTAACAGCTACAGCTGCTAACAGCTACAACTGCTAACAGCTACAGATGCTAACAGCTATAGAGGCTAACAGCTACAGTTGCTAACAGCTACAAATGCTAACAGTTACAGCTGCTAACAGCTACAGATGCAAACAGCTACAGCTAAAGCTGCTAACAGCTAAAGCTGCTAACAGCTAAAGCTGCTAACAGCTATAGACGCTAACAGCTACAGTTGCTAACAGCTACAGATGTTAAATGCTACAGATGCTAACAGCTACAGCTGCTAACAGCTATAGATGCTAACAGCTACAGATGCTAACAGCTACAGACTAACAGCTACAGACTCTAACAGCTACAGCTGCTAACAGCTACAGATGCTAACAGCTATAGCTGCTAACAGCTACAGCTGCAAACAGCTACAGATACTAACAGCTACAGCTGCTAACAGCTATAGACGCTAACAGCTACAGATGCTAACAGATACAGATGCTAACAGCAACAGCTGCTAACAACTATACACGCTAACAGCTACAGCTGCTAACAACTACAGATGCTAACAGCTACAGATGCTGGTGAAGATTCTCAGTCGTCCAGGACATGATGAAATCAAAAAAGGCGTTCAATACAGGATCAACTGGACTTTAAAGTCCAGTTGATCCTGTATTGAACGCCTTTTTTTAACAGCTACAGATGTTAACAGCTACAGCTGCTAACAGCTACAACTGCTAACAGCTACAGATGCTAACAGCTATAGAGGCTAACAGCTACAGCTGCAAACAGCTACAGATGCTAACAGCTACAGATGCTAACAGCTATCGCTGCTAACAGCTACAGCTACAGACGCTAACAGCTAAAGTTGCTAACAGCTATAGACGCTAACATCTATAGCTGCTAACAGCTACAGCTGCAAACAGCTACAGCTACAGATGCTAACAGCTAAAGCTGCTAACAGCTATAGACGCTAACAGCTACAGTTGCTAACAGCTACAGATGCTAAAAGCTACAGATATTAAATGCTACGGATGCTAAATGCTACAGATGCTAACAGCTACAGCTGCTAACAGCTACAGTTGCTAACAGCTACAAATGCTAACAGCTAGAGACTCTAACAGCTACAGATGCTAACAGCTACCGACTCTAACAGCTAAAGCTGCTAACAGCTACAGATGCTAACAGCTACAGATAATAAGAGCTACAGCTGCAAACAGCTACAGCTACAGACGCTAACAGCTAAAGTTGCTAACAGCTATAGACGCTAACAGCTACAGTTGCTAACAACTACAGATGTTAAATGCTACAGATGCTAAATGCTACAGATGCTAATAGCTACAGCTGCTAACAGCTACAGTTGCTAACAGCTATAGAGGCTAACAGCTACAGTTGCTAACAGCTACAAATGCTAACAGCTACAGCTGCTAACAGCTACAGCTGCAAACAGCTACAGCTACAGATGCTAACAGCTAAAGCTACTAACAGCTAAAGCTGCTAACAGCTATAGACGCTAACAGCTACAGTTGCTAACAGCTACAGATGTTAAATGTTACAGCTGCTAACAGCTACAGCTGCTAACAGCTACAGCTGCTAACAGCTACAGATGCTAACAGCTACAGCTGCAAAAAGCTAAAGATGCTAACAGCTATAGCTGCTAACAGCTACAGCTGCAAACAGCTACAGATACTAACAGCTACAGATGTTAACAGCTACAGCTGATAACAGCTACAACTGCTAACAGCTACAGATGCTAACAGCTATAGAGGCTAACAGCTACAGCTGCAAACAGCTACAGATGCTAACAGCTACAGATGCTAACAGCTATAGCTGCTAACAGCTACAGACGCTAACAGCTAAAGCTGCTAACAGCTACAGATGCTAACAACTACAGCTGCAAACAACTACAGCTACAGACGCTAAAAGCTACAGCTGCAAACAGCTACAGATGCTAACAGCTACAGTTGCTAACAGCTACAGATACTAACAGCTACAGCTGCTAACAGCTACAGATGCTAACATCTATAGATGCTAACAGCTATAGCTGCTAACAGCTACAGCTGCTAACAGCTACAGATGCTACCAGCTATAGGCGCTAACAGCTACAGCTGCTAACAGCTTCAGACACTAACAGCTCAAGCTACTAACAGCTACAGTCGCTAACAGCTAAATCTGCTAACAGCTACAGATGCTAACAGCTAAATCTGCTAACAGCTATAGACACTAACAGCTACAGCTGCTAACAGCTACAGACGCTAACAGCTACAGTTGCTAACTGCTACAGATGCTAACAGCTACAGCTGCTAACAGCTATAGACGCTAACAGCTACAGATGCTAACAGCTAAAGTTGCTAACAGCTAAAGCTGCTAACAACTATAGATGCTAACAGCTATAGACACTAACAGCTACAGCTGCTAACAGCTACAGACGCTAACAGCTACAGTTGCTAACTGCTACAGATGCTAACAGCTACAGCTGCTAACAGCTATAGACGCTAACAGCTACAGATGCTAACAGCTACAGATGCTAACAGCTAAATCTGCTAACAGCTATAGACACTAACAGCTACAGCTGCTAACAGCTACAGACGCTAACAGCTACAGTTGCTAACTGCTACAGATGCTAACAGCTACAGCTGCTAACAGCTATAGACGCTAACAGCTACAGATGCTAACAGCTAAAGTTGCTAACAGCTAAAGCTGCTAACAGCTATAGATGCTAACAGCTACAGTTGCTAACAGCTACAGATGTTAAATGCTACAGATGCTAACAGCTACAGCTGCTAACAGCTACAGCTGCTAACAGCTACAGATGCTAACAGCTACAGACTCTAACAGCTACAGACTCTAACAGCTACAGCTGCTAACAGCTACAGATGCTAACAGCTATAGACGCTAACAGCTACAGATGCTAACAGCTACAGATGCTAACAGCTACAGCTGCTAACAACTACAGATGCTAACAGCTACAGCTGCTAACAGCTACAGCTGCTAACACCTACAGATGCTAAAAGCCACAGCTGTAAACAGCTACAGCTGCTAACAGCTACAGCTGCTAACAGCTACAGATGCTAACAGCTACAGACTCTAACAGCTACAGACTCTAACAGCTACAGCTGCTAACAGCTACAGATGCTAACAGCTATAGACGCTAACAGCTACAGATGCTAACAGCTACAGTTGCTAACTGCTACAGATGCTAACAGCTACAGTTGCTAACAGCTACAGATGTTAAATGCTACAGATGCTAACAGCTACAGCTGCTAACAGCTACAGCTGCTAACAGCTACAGATGCTAACAGCTACAGACTCTAACAGCTACAGACTCTAACAGCTACAGCTGCTAACAGCTACAGATGCTAACAGCTATAGACGCTAACAGCTACAGATGCTAACAGCTACAGATGCTAACAGCTACAGCTGCTAACAACTACAGATGCTAACAGCTACAGCTGCTAACAGCTACAGCTGCTAACAGCTACAGATGCTAACATCTAAAGATGCTACCAGCTATAGGCGCTAACAGCTACAGCTGCTAACAGCTTCAGACGCTAACAGCTCAAGCTGCTAACAGCTACAGTCGCTAACAGCTAAATCTGCTAACAGCTACAGACGCTAACAGCTAAAGCTGCTAACAGCTATAGACACTAACAGCTACAGCTGCTAACAGCTACAGACGCTAACAGCTACAGCTGCTAACAGCTACACCTGCTAACAGCTACAGCTGTTAACAGCTACAGACGCTAACAGCTGCAGATGCTAACAGCTGGAGATGCTAACAGCTACAGATGCTAACAGCAAAAGACGCTAACAGCTAAAGATGCTAACAGCTATAGACGCTAACAGCTACAGCTGCTAACAGCTACAGATGCTAACAGCTACAGATGCTAAAAGCTACAGATGCTAACAGCTATAGATGCTAACAGCTACAGCTGTTAACAGCTACAGCTGCTAACAGCTACAGCTACTAACAGCTACAGATGTTAACAGCTACAGCTGCTAACAGCTACAACTGCTAACAGCTACAGATGCTAACAGCTATAGAGGCTAACAGCTACAGTTGCTAACAGCTACAAATGCTAACAGTTACAGCTGCTAACAGCTACAGATGCAAACAGCTACAGCTAAAGCTGCTAACAGCTAAAGCTGCTAACAGCTAAAGCTGCTAACAGCTATAGACGCTAACAGCTACAGTTACTAACAGCTACAGATGTTAAATGCTACAGATGCTAACAGCTACAGCTGCTAACAGCTATAGATGCTAACAGCTACAGATGCTAACAGCTACAGACTAACAGCTACAGACTCTAACAGCTACAGCTGCTAACAGCTACAGATGCTAACAGCTATAGCTGCTAACAGCTACAGCTGCAAACAGCTACAGATACTAACAGCTACAGCTGCTAACAGCTATAGACGCTAACAGCTACAGATGCTAACAGATACAGATGCTAACAGCAACAGCTGCTAACAACTATACACGCTAACAGCTACAGCTGCTAACAACTACAGATGCTAACAGCTACAGATGCTGGTGAAGATTCTCAGTCGTCCAGGACATGATGAAATCAAAAAAGGCGTTCAATACAGGATCAACTGGACTTTAAAGTCCAGTTGATCCTGTATTGAACGCCTTTTTTTAACAGCTACAGATGTTAACAGCTACAGCTGCTAACAGCTACAACTGCTAACAGCTACAGATGCTAACAGCTATAGAGGCTAACAGCTACAGCTGCAAACAGCTACAGATGCTAACAGCTACAGATGCTAACAGCTATCGCTGCTAACAGCTACAGCTACAGACGCTAACAGCTAAAGTTGCTAACAGCTATAGACGCTAACATCTATAGCTGCTAACAGCTACAGCTGCAAACAGCTACAGCTACAGATGCTAACAGCTAAAGCTGCTAACAGCTATAGACGCTAACAGCTACAGTTGCTAACAGCTACAGATGCTAAAAGCTACAGATATTAAATGCTACGGATGCTAAATGCTACAGATGCTAACAGCTACAGCTGCTAACAGCTACAGTTGCTAACAGCTACAAATGCTAACAGCTAGAGACTCTAACAGCTACAGATGCTAACAGCTACCGACTCTAACAGCTAAAGCTGCTAACAGCTACAGATGCTAACAGCTACAGATAATAAGAGCTACAGCTGCAAACAGCTACAGCTACAGACGCTAACAGCTAAAGTTGCTAACAGCTATAGACGCTAACAGCTACAGTTGCTAACAACTACAGATGTTAAATGCTACAGATGCTAAATGCTACAGATGCTAATAGCTACAGCTGCTAACAGCTACAGTTGCTAACAGCTATAGAGGCTAACAGCTACAGTTGCTAACAGCTACAAATGCTAACAGCTACAGCTGCTAACAGCTACAGCTGCAAACAGCTACAGCTACAGATGCTAACAGCTAAAGCTACTAACAGCTAAAGCTGCTAACAGCTATAGACGCTAACAGCTACAGTTGCTAACAGCTACAGATGTTAAATGTTACAGCTGCTAACAGCTACAGCTGCTAACAGCTACAGCTGCTAACAGCTACAGATGCTAACAGCTACAGCTGCAAAAAGCTAAAGATGCTAACAGCTATAGCTGCTAACAGCTACAGCTGCAAACAGCTACAGATACTAACAGCTACAGATGTTAACAGCTACAGCTGATAACAGCTACAACTGCTAACAGCTACAGATGCTAACAGCTATAGAGGCTAACAGCTACAGCTGCAAACAGCTACAGATGCTAACAGCTACAGATGCTAACAGCTATAGCTGCTAACAGCTACAGACGCTAACAGCTAAAGCTGCTAACAGCTACAGATGCTAACAACTACAGCTGCAAACAACTACAGCTACAGACGCTAAAAGCTACAGCTGCAAACAGCTACAGATGCTAACAGCTACAGTTGCTAACAGCTACAGATACTAACAGCTACAGCTGCTAACAGCTACAGATGCTAACATCTATAGATGCTAACAGCTATAGCTGCTAACAGCTACAGCTGCTAACAGCTACAGATGCTACCAGCTATAGGCGCTAACAGCTACAGCTGCTAACAGCTTCAGACACTAACAGCTCAAGCTACTAACAGCTACAGTCGCTAACAGCTAAATCTGCTAACAGCTACAGATGCTAACAGCTAAATCTGCTAACAGCTATAGACACTAACAGCTACAGCTGCTAACAGCTACAGACGCTAACAGCTACAGTTGCTAACTGCTACAGATGCTAACAGCTACAGCTGCTAACAGCTATAGACGCTAACAGCTACAGATGCTAACAGCTAAAGTTGCTAACAGCTAAAGCTGCTAACAACTATAGATGCTAACAGCTATAGACACTAACAGCTACAGCTGCTAACAGCTACAGACGCTAACAGCTACAGTTGCTAACTGCTACTGTTAGCGTCTATAGCTGTTAGCAGCTGTAGCTGTTAGCATCTGTAGCAGTTAGCAACTGTAGCTGTTAGCGTCTGTAGCTGTTAGCAGCTGTAGCTGTTAGTGTCTATAGCTGTTAGCAGATTTAGCTGTTAGCATCTGTAGCTGTTAGCATCTGTAGCTGTTAGCGTCTATAGCTGTTAGCAGCTGTAGCTGTTAGCATCTGTAGCAGTTAGCAACTGTAGCTGTTAGCGTCTGTAGCTGTTAGCAGCTGTAGCTGTTAGTGTCTATAGCTGTTAGCATCTATAGTTGTTAGCAGCTTTAGCTGTTAGCAACTTTAGCTGTTAGCATCTGTAGCTGTTAGCGTCTATAGCTGTTAGCAGCTGTAGCTGTTAGCATCTGTAGCAGTTAGCAACTGTAGCTGTTAGCGTCTGTAGCTGTTAGCAGCTGTAGCTGTTAGTGTCTATAGCTGTTAGCAGATTTAGCTGTTAGCATCTGTAGCTGT
>JBBPBX010077653.1:5998-16817 GCA_038048925.1 Garcialebias charrua | reverse complement strand
GTCAGAGTCAGAGTCAGAGTCAGAGAGAATTTATTGTCATTTGCACCGCATGTAGTACATGTGTTGAAAACGAGATTATGTACACAGGGTCCCAGTTACATCCAACAACAAATGCAAGAGAAAAACAATAATAACATCTAGGATTAACTAAGAGAGACATCAGCTAGTAATACACTAAGCCCTAATGTAGTAGAAAAACATCATTATAAACAGCAGCACGAACATGAGCAGATGGTCACAGATGAACGCAGCAACAAGAAACAGATCAGTATCAGCATGATGTGACATTTTGCAGTGTTTATTCTTATTATTTATTTATTCATGAGTCTGACAGCCTCAGGGTAGAAGCTGTTCCTCAGTCTAGTGGTTCTACATTTGATGCTCCTCAACCTCCGTCCCGAGGGGAGTGGTGCAAAGAGTGAGTGTGCTGGGTGAGTGAGGTCTTTCATGATGCAGGTGGCTCTTTTTCTGCATCTGGAGGTGTAGATGTCTGTGATGGTGGGGAGACTGACTCCCACAGACTTCTGTGCAGCCTTCACCACTCTTTGTAGAGCTTTCCTCTCTGCAACTGTGCAGCCTCCATGCCACACGTTGATGCTGGAGCACAGGACGCTCTCCACTGCACACCTGTAGAACGAGGTGAGGACTGAGCTTCTCAGACCGGCTCGTCTCAGCCGTCTGAGGAAGTAGAGTCTCTGATGACCTTTCTTGATCAGGCTGGTGGTGTTATTGCTCCAGCTGAGGTTATCATTCAAGTGTACACCCAGGTACTTGTAGCTGGAGACCACCTCCACCGCAGATCCACCTATATACAGTGGGGTGTGGGTGTGTTTGTTCCTTCTGAAGTCCACAATCATCTCCTTCGTCTTCTTCACATTCATGTGAAGGTTGTTCTCTTTGCACCAGCTCTCCAGATGTTCCACCTCCTGTCTGTAGCTGGATTCATCATTATCTGTGATGCATCCCACCACAGCTGTATCATCTGCAAACTTAACAATATGACAGCCTGGATGTGTGGCTGTACAATCATATGTGAGCAGAGTGAACAGAAGAGGGCTCAGCACACATCCTTGAGGAGAGCCAGTGCTGAGGGTGATGGTGGAGGAGGAGAAGTTGTGGATCTTCACGGACTGTGGTCTGTTTGTTAAGAAGTCTAAGACCCAGTTACAAATAGAGGGGCTTAGTCCAAGTGTGGATAGTTTGTCTATCAGAGTTTGGGGGATCATGGTGTTGAAGGCAGATGTGAAGTCCACAAAGAGCAGACGCACGTATGAGTCCTTCTGATCCAGGTGGGTGAGAGCAGTGTGGACCACAGAGGAGATGGCGTCCTCTGTTGATCGGTTCTCACGGTATGCATATTGATGAGGGTCCTCGCTGATGTTGACGGCTGTCTTGATGTGGGACATGACCAGTTTCTCAAAACATTTAGCGACTATCGGGGCTTGTTTTATCTTTTTCCCCACCGTAAACAGCAGAGAGGAGGAAGGGTGTGAGGGGGAGGGGGGCAGAGCTGAGAACAGACTCGGATCTACCATGTAGGTAAATGCCTGGGGGTCCCATTTCAGCAGTGGCCCCGGCCCCGCCTCGCCCCGTGCAGTCACCTACATCACTAACATTGATCCTGCTTGTTAATGTACATTTAACATAAAAATAATTATAGTTACGATGAAAACGATCATTAAATACGCAATAAAAAAACGGTCGATTTCTTTATCCCCCTACTAAAAATGGACTATTCCATCTTGACATCTTCCGGGTCACTCAGAGGTGAACTCGGGGGCTAATTCTGTGGCTACTGTTTGTGCTGGGTACTTGGATAAATCCGTAGAGAACCCCGCTGTTTCAAGCCAAATTAACGCGGCCGGAGGAGTTTATTGAGGGTTTTGTGTCGACCATTTGACGGTGAGTCGTTATTTTTATGTATTTTAGTTACTTTTCATTAAATCTGTTGACTACCTATAGACGCTAACTCTGTGTCTGCCTGTTGGTAGTGCTGGGTTACTAATGGATAAATCCGTAGAGAACCCCGCTGTTTCAAGCCAAATTAACGTGGCCGGATGATTTTATTGTGTGTTTTGTGTCGACCATTCGACGGCGAGTCGTTAGTTTCATGTATTTGGGTTACTTTTATGTATAAATGCGGTGGCGACACACCCGTGTATTTGAGATTTAAACGTGGTTTTAGGGATTAAAAGATCATTCTATTTTTTGTTAATTTCGTGGCCGAATAGAATATATGTACGTAAAGTATTAAATAAATCCTTTGATTTTTGTAATTTCATCCTTTTAGGATCATTTTTGTTACTTTTCAGTTGGCAGTGTAGTGCAAATATTGATAACGCTGCCGGCTATATATAAATATATATATATATATATATATATATATATATATATATATAAATATATAAATAGCGGATTAGATTAGCTTCCCCTAATTTTCATAAGACATTTGTGCTTTTGAAATTGTGGACCTAAAAAAATTAATAAGCGTTTTAGAAATTGTGGAACTAATTTTTTAATTAGCGGTGCCCAGCACTGCTCAATTCTCATTTCCCTTCACTGCTCGTCTGGGACTTCTCCCATCCACAAGGATTTCTCCTGTAGATTTTTGACCGGACCAATCAGAGAACAGAAGGAGCGGAGCTTTTGGCCCCTAACCCACGCCCCCACCTGTCCTGTCCCAGCGCGCAGCCAGCGAGCACCCGCATGTTCTTATTCAAAGCGATGCAGGACTGTTTTATATCTGACACAAATGTATTAATTTCCCCTTCTTAATCCCTTATCTGGAGTTTTCTGGAGTTTTTTTTGTAAAAAGTCAAGTAATCGCTCCCTCCTCCTCTCCCTCCGCTGAGTGAAATGAACGAGGAAGAGCCTCAGGTTGTCACGAGAGAATTAAACTTGGGTTTTACGTTGCTGCCCGAGTCCCTGCATATTTTCTGGCCTTATGGTGAGCTGGACCAGAGCTACATGGTTTTATTTTTATTTTTTAAGACGTTTTATTTCCATAAACACAGAATATCCAGTGGTAGCGAGACGACATGCAGCAGGGAGTGGAGCAGATCTCAAGTTCACGAGAGCAGAGGAAGCAGACCATATATGGCTCTGAGGGGGAGGGAGCAGAATGCTTTTCCTGTTCAAAAATGTTCTAAGATCCAATGGTCTTGTTCCTCAGCAGAGGCCACGCCTCCAGCAAGAATCGGTTTTCTATTAAGAGATCCCAGACCCTTGTCCGAAGCGAAGTGAAGGACAGGGTCTGGTTTTAACCAGGCTAATCGACAGCTGAAATTACTGCATTTTTAATATTCCTATATTTCACCTGAACATTGTGTCATTGCTCAGGAGGAAACTTTCTGATACAGTGACACTTAAAAGAATTAGACTTTATACCTGTGTTTATTATATAATTATTTAATAGATAAATTTGACAATTAAAAGTTAAAGCTCATTATTAATTTGAAGTTTTTCTAAATCATCAACCAAAGAGAAGCACATTTCAGCTGAAATCAGCCGATGTTGAAAAAGCTTAAGAAAATAATGAAGTGTGTTTAAAAATAAATGTTACAGCTAAAATTCTCTTTACTGCTGCCAGAAAGGAGAATGATGAAGTGATGTTGTTTAGAAGAAAATGTCTCGCTCACTTTTCTTCATGTCACTGCCACAAGTGACAGCAGCTCTCTGCATGTGCTGCATCACTTGATTGTGTAGGGTTTGATTGTGTTTGCCTCATCTGGTGTTGTGTCTCTGTTCCTGCATTCCCTGGTTTCCTGGTCTGTCATCTCTTCTTATGAGTTTCACCTGTGTCCTCACAGGTGTTCTTGTCTCGTTAGTCACTGTATATACTGTATATAAGTCTGTGTCTCTGTGTTAGTCCTTGTCCTGGCATTGTCTCCTGTTACCTCTGTTCCCTGAGCTTCTAGTGATTTCCTGTATATGTAAGTTTGCTGCCCTGTCAGCCATTTTGTGATTTTTGTATTAAATATTGTTGTTTCATCTGCCAAGTCGTCATGCTGCCTGCATCCTTGGGTCTAACCACACCAGAACGTGACAGATTGATGTGACAGGAGGAAAGGAGAGGTGTTTGTGAACTCTGTGAGCTCTCGTCCAGTGCTCCCTCAGCAGGAGCTCTAAGTCTTCCTTCTTCTCTTCTCCTCCATCCTGTTGGAAGCTGCACACTATTGACTTCAGCTCACATGTTCAAAAACATGCATGTTAGGCTCACATGTTCAAAAACATGCATGTTAGGCTCACATGTTCAAAAACATGCATGTTAGGCTGCCTTCAGGCCCAGGAGGAGCATGCAGAGAGATGTGTGCTCTCAACGGGGTTTGCCTGCTTCAATAAAGCTTCATGAATAAATCAATAGTTTGATCACATTTCAGTCAGTTTGACATGAACACACATGACGTCATGTTTTATTTCTGGTTGTGGGCTTCTGTGTCTGAGAGTCTTTCTAATGGAAACAGGATCAATTCTCTTCAAGTTCCTGTCACATCCAGTTTTCATGATAAACACTAAAGCGTTCATGGAAAGAGAACATTACTGATGTATGTCAGAATCAATTCACGCAGCTCACATGAACAGTTGTGGAGATATTTGCATGTGCAGGAACGGAGAGATGACAACGCCTGCATGGAAACACATCATTGCTACAACAGCTAACACAGACAGGAGCACAGAGTCTGATGTTTCTTTACATTATTCACAGTCACTATTAAAGACCGTGTAAAGTGAATTTCAACATTTTCTTAAATAAACATTATAAATGTGATAATTGTAATGTTGTAAATGAGTAAAAAGTCTCAAAATAGTAGCTCAATTAATTTTGGAGTTATAGATGAAACTGTGTATGAAGACATGCTTGTTTCAGGATTTTTTAGGCGTGGTTTAAACGTGACCGCGTTTCGTCACGCGGTCCTCATTAGTATAGCACTACCCCCTGCTGCTCCAGTCATATAAATTGTTCTTCGCATGGGTGGAGCCGTTCACTCGCGACTCGCAGATAGCATTAGATAGCAATAGCATGGATATTTTGTTCATCGTTAGCTAGCTAATCAATTATGCCTCGTTCCTGCATCTTCCCTGGATGTTTTAATGGTCAGGGCACCCACTCGAGACGCAGGAGGGAGTCAGAACAAACCCAGGCTGCTGCTGGAGCGGCCACCTGCAGCTCCGCGCCGCGCGCGCGTGTGTGTGTGTGTGTGGCGTTGAGCTCCTGCCACGCGCGCCGTGAAACGCAGTGACTCGCTGACACAGATGAGATAACTTAGTTATCAACGTGATTACTCTTTATTTTAATCACCAACACAGACCCCGCATGCGATGTGACCGGGTCGGACCGGGTGCAGCGAGTCCGCTGCTCATCTTCTAAAATAGCGCTTATTATTAAACACATAACAGCGGAGTTAAAAAACCCTCCCTGGGCTGCCACCTTACCGTGGTGGAGGGGTTTGAGTGTCCCAATGATCCTAGGAGCTATGCTGTCGGGGGCTTTATGCCCCTAGTAGGGTCACCCAAGGCAGACAGGTCCTAGGTGAGGGACGAGACAAAGCGCAGCCCACAAGACCCCTTATGATGAATAATATAAATGGAAACAATGTTCCCTCGCCCGGACGCGGGTCACCGGGGCCCCACTCTGGAGCCAGGCCCGGAGGAGGGGCACGTTGGCGAGCGCCTGGTGGCCGGGCTTTCACCCATGGAGCTCGGCCGGGCACAGCCCGAAGAGGAGACGTGGGTCCCCCTTCCCATAGGCTCACCACCTGTGGGAGGGGCCAAAGGGGTCGGGTGCATTGTGGAATGGGTGGTGGCCGAGGGCGGGGACCCTGGCGGTCTGATCCTCGGCTACAGAAGCTGGCCATTGGGACATGGAATGTCACCTCTCTGGTGGGGAAGGAGCCTGAGCTAGTGTGTGAGGTTGAGAGGTTCCGGCTAGAAATAGTCGGACTCACCTCAACGCATGGCTCTGGCTCTGGAACCAGTTTCCTTGAGAGGGGTTGGACACTCTTCCACTCTGGAGTTGCCCCTGGTGAGAGGCGCCGAGCAGGAGTGGGCATACTTGTTGCCCCCCATCTTGGTGCCTGTACGTTGGGGTTTACCCCGGTGAACGAGAGGGTAGCCTCCCTTCGCTTACGTGTGGGGGGACGGGCTCTGACTGTTGTTTGTGCCTATGCGCCGAACGGCAGCGCAGATTACCCACCCTTTTTGGAGTCCTTGGAGGGGGTATTGGAGGGTGCGCCTCCTGGGGACTCCCTTGTTCTGCTGGGGGACTTCAACGCTCACGTGGGCAATGACAGTGAGACCTGGAGGGGTGTGGTTGGGAGGAACGGCCCCCCTGATCTGAACCCGAGTGGTGTTCTGTTGTTGGACTTCTGTGCTCGTCATGGATTGTCCATAACGAACACCATGTTCAGGCATAAGGGTGTCCATATGTGCTCTTGGCACCAGGACACCCTAGGTCGTAGTTCAATGATCGACTTTGTTGTCGTCTCATCTGATCTGCGGCCGCATGTCCTGGACACTCGGGTGAAGAGAGGGGCGGAGCTGTCAACTGACCACTACCTGGTGGTGAGTTGGCTCCGATGGTGGGGGAGGATGCCGGTCAGACCTGGCAGACCCAAACGTATTGTGAGGGTCTGCTGGGAACGTCTGGCAGAGTCTCCCGTAAGACGGAGCTTTAACTCCCACCTCCGGGAGAGCTTTGAACACGTTCCGAGGGAGGCGGGGGACATTGAGCCCGAGTGGACCATGTTTCGCGCCTCTATTGTCGAGGCAGCTTATCGGAGTTGTGGCCGCAAGGTTGTTGGTGCCTGTCGTGGTGGCAACCCTCGAACCCGGTGGTGGACACCGGCGGTGAGGGATGCTGTCAAGCTGAAGAAGGAGTCCTATTGGGCCTTTTTGGCCTGTGGGACCCCGGAAGCAGCAGATAGGTACCGGCAGTCCAAGCGGCATGCGGCTCGGGTGGTTGCTGAGGCAAAAACTCGGGCGTGGGAGGAGTTCGGAGAGGCCATGGAGAATGACTTCCGTACGGCTTCGAGGCGATTCTGGTCCACCATCCGGCGTCTCAGGGGGGGAAAGCGGTACGCGACCAACACCATTTATGGTGGGGATGGCGTGCTGTTGACCTCAACTCGGGATGTTGTGAGTCGGTGGGCGGAGTACTTCGAAGACCTCCTCAATCCTACTGGCACGTCTTCCACTGAGGAAGCGGAGCCTGGGGACTTTGGGTCGGGCTCTCCAATCTCTGGTGCTGAGGTCGCCGAGGTGGTTAAAAAGCTCCGCGGTGGCAAGGCTCCGGGGGTGGATGAGATTCGTCCTGAGTTCCTTAGGGCTCTGGATGTTGTGGGGTTGTGTTGGCTTACGCGACTCTGCAATATCGCGTGGACATCGGGGGCAGTTCCCTTGGATTGGCAGACTGGGGTGGTGGTTCCCCTATTCAAAAAGGGGGACCGTAGGGTGTGTTCCAACTATAGAGGGATCACACTCTTAAGCCTCCCTGGTAAGGTCTATTCAGGGGTTCTGGAGAGGAGGGTCCGTCGGATAGTCGAACCTCGGATTCAGGAGGAGCAGTGTGGTTTTCGTCCTGGTCGTGGAACACTAGACCAGCTCTACACCCTCAACAGGGTCCTGGAGGGTGCGTGGGAGTTTGCCCAACCAGTTTACATGTGCTTTGTAGACTTGGAAAAGGCATTCGACCGCGTCCCTCGGGGGGTTCTGTGGCGGGTACTCCGGGAGTATGGGGTACCAGGCCCATTGATATGGGCTGTTAGGTCCCTGTACGACCGGTGTCAGAGCTTGGTCCGCATTGCCGGCAGTAAGTCAGGCTCGTTTCCGGTGAGAGTTGGACTCCGCCAAGGTTGCCCTTTGTCACCGATTCTGTTTATAACTTTTATGGACAGAATTTCTAGGCGCAGCCAAGGTGTTGAGAGGATCCGTTTTGGTGGCCTTAGAATCGCTTCTCTGTTTTTTGCAGATGATGTGGTCCTATTGGCTTCATCAGCTCGTGATCTACAGCTTTCGCTGGAGCGGTTTGCAGCTGAATGTGATGCGGCCGGGATGAGGATCAGTTCCTCCAAATCCGAGGCCATGGTCTTGAGCCGGAAAAGGGTAGCGTGCCCTCTCCGGGTCGGGGAGGAGGTCCTTACCCAAGTGGAGGAGTTTAAGTATCTCGGGATCTTGTTCACGAATGAGGGAAAACTGGAGCGTGAGATCGATAGGCGGATAGGTGCAGCGTCCGCAGTGAAGCGGGCGCTGTACCGGTCTGTCGTGGTGAAGAGAGAGCTGAGTCAAAAGGCAAAGCTCTCAATTTACCGATCGATCTACGTTCCCACCCTCATCTATGGTCATGAGCTTTGGGTTATGACCGAAAGAACGAGATCTCGGATACAAGCGGCTGAAATGAGTTTTCTCCGCAGGGTGTCTGGACTCTCCCTTAGAGATAGGGTGAGAAGCTCGGTCATCCGGGAGGGACTCGGAGTAGAGCCGCTGCTTCTCCACATCGAGAGGAGCCAGTTGAGGTGGCTCGGGCATCTGGTTAGGATGCCTCCTGGACGCCTCCCTGGTGAGGTGTTCCGGGCATGTCCCACCGGGAGGAGACCCAGAGGAAGACCCAGGATACGCTGGAGGGACTATGTTTCTCGGCTGGCCTGGGAACGCCTTGGGATTCCCCCAGAGGAGCTGCTCCAAGTGGCTGGGGAGAGGGAAGTCTGGGCCTCCCTACTTAGGCTGCTACCCCCGCGACCCGACCCCGGATAAGCGGAAGAAAATGGATGGATGGATGGATGGATAACAGCGGAGTTATGTTTCCTCAACTTTAAAAACAAAACCAGAGTTGTTAGTGCACTAAAAACAGCGTAACTCTTGGAAAAAGGAGCTACTGGCAGCCAGAACTGAGATAAAAACGGAGGAGGTGGATCTCTGCTGTCTGCCTCGCTCAGCTCAGCTCAGCAGTACTGCGCTGAAACCACTCCCATGCTGACACGCCCCCACAGTTTCAGAGCAAGGGAAAATAATGTATTTTCATGATTTTTGACACTTAATTTTATAAGGAAAACAATGTTTTTAATCAGTCAGATTTATATGGGTGATTAATAACACATATTTATGCCATGTGACAAACTAAAAACACACATTTATTTTCACTTTACACGGTCTTTAAAGAAAGATGAAGAAGAGTCACATGTTGTAGAAACAAAGATTTTGAAAGACTTCTTCCTCTTTGTTGTCACTTCCTGTTTCACTCCGGCCATGCCATGGAACTAATTCATGGATATTATGCAGAATTTATTCTATATTAACATGTTCTTCCTCTTTTTGTGTTCGTGCATGTCACAGGCATTTGAAGGTCCAGTTTCTTAGGTCCACCTGTAGAATCCAGTCCAACAGTGGTGCTGCTGGGAGGTGGACTGGTCTCCAGTTTGAATTAAATTCACAGTTTGAGCTCAAAGCTCACACAGAAGAAGTGTATTCTAGTCAGAGGGTTTCTAACATTCAGAGCCTCGTGTGTGTAAAGTGTTGTCTTAGTAGCAGAAAGCCTCTGGTCCTGCTCCAGTGGGCCGTCCAGAACAAACACAAGTGGATGGAGACACGTCCAACACTGTGGACAGAGTGGACGTCAGAAAGTGTGTGGAGGTTTGAAAGCAGAGCTGTTGTGTTGCTCTGGATCAAAAGCTTCAGCTCCAGCTGCTCTGTTCAAATGGAAACACTAAATGCTTCATTTGATCATTTCTCTGTCCACTTCTTCATTTTCAGCCTGTTCTCTGCTTCACTCTTGTTGCTCTATTTGCAGCCTCTTCAGTGGATTCTTGCTGCGGTCATGTGATCACTGTGCAGGATCAATCACCTCCAGGATCATTGGTTCAACAAGTCAGTAGAGATGATAGAAGAACCAGCAGATGTTCAGTGGAAACGTTTCACCTGCTGTCACAATGTGTTTCTATTAGAACCTTCAAGTGGACGCATTAGAGCAGACAGGAGAAAGAAAACATGTCTCCTGTTCCTGCAGATGTTCAGCAGACAAACATCTGGCTGCACACTCCCAAACCTTGGTTCTGGTGAGTTCTGTTCACAGAACCTGCTCCGTATCTCAGCTCCAAACATTCCACTAACACCCCTCACAACACCAAGAAGAGGTCAGAGGTCAGGGAAGAAGACATCCAGGAAGATGTTCCTTTGAGCTCCTCAACATCTGGCTCACAAGAAGCCCACATGGGGCGGCCGTGGTGTAGTGGTAATGGCAGTCGTCTCCCGATCGGAAAGTTGGTGGTTCGACTCCCGGGACCCGCACCATGTGTCGTTGTGTCCTTGGGCAAGACACTTAACCCTGATTTAATCCCGGTAGGACTGGAAAGCACCTTGCATGGTAGTCTGCCACCACCGGTTTACGAATGTGTGTAGCATTCAATATATGTGTAGCACTTTGAGATTTTCAGTAATGAAAAGTGCGTTATAAATTGAATTAATTATTATTATTATTAATCAACATCTGGCTCACAAGAAGCCCAAATGGTTCATCAACATCTGGCTCACAAGAAGCCCAAATGGTTCATCAACATCTGGCTCCCTCCCTGGCTCCCTCCCTCCCTGCCTGCCTGACATCATTTTGCTGATGTGAGTCCCTGATTTGCTGCTCTGATGTTAAAAGCTGCACTTTGAGAAGTGTTCATGTGTGATTGTTGACATCATTTTGCTGATGTGATTTCCTGCTGATTTCCTGCAGTTCTGATGTGAAGTTACTGATGTACAGTTACTGTGTGTGTTTATGGATGCATGTGTGGTGTATGGTGCATGTTTATGGCCCAGTATGTCAGTCTCATGCTGTTAAATG
>JBBPBX010077652.1:0-16817 GCA_038048925.1 Garcialebias charrua | reverse complement strand
GTGTGTGCAGGATGCATCACTCCCTCGCTCTAAACTGTCGGTACAAACGTGCAGCTCAGCTGTCTCTTAAGTACCACAGTCGGTCCACGGACCAAGATGCAGGTGATCAGAAACAGATCAGTTAACAAAATGAATCAGAAAAATGAATCATTCCTGTAGGAACAGAGGAAGCTGAAACACCGCAAGCTTCAGGGTCAGCTGATCACCTTGTTAGAAGTTCTGGAAGTTATAGCTCATTTAAAGGCAACATATATTTTGTTGTAGGTTTCATTTATGCTCAACAGATCTTAAGATTCATTTTATTTAGTTGTTTTAGGAAACTACACATGCACTTTCGTTTTTGTGGTGGATTTTGTTGATCTATATTTTGTGCATACTTTTTCAATCAAAATAACAGATCTTTTTTATTTTTTTATTTTTATACTTGGAGACCGAATACTTTACTAAATAAAGTATTTTCAGTAAAATTACCCCTTGTTTTTTTATTTTATTTTATACAATACTGCAAAGCAACATGTTAAGTTAATTTTGTCAAAACAAACAAAAAAATTTGTTATATCACGAAATTTATCGTTATCGTGATAATGCTCTGAAATATCACAAAATAAGTTTTGAGCCATATCGCCCACCCCTAGATACCTCCAAATGTCCCCAACTTTTTTGGAATCTGGTTTGTACACTTAATGCTCCTCAACCTCCTTCCTGAGGTGAACGGGACAAAAAGAGTGTGTGCTGGGTGAGTGGGGTCCTTCATGATGCAGGTGGCTCTCTTCCTGCATCTGTGGGTGTAGACCTCTGTGATGGTGAGGAGGCTGACTCCAACAGACTCCTGTGCAGCCTTCACCACTCTCTGAAAAGCTTTTCTTTCTGCAGTTGTGCAGCCTCCATGCCACACTTTGATGCTGGAGCACAGGATGCTCTCCACTGCACACCTGTAGAAGGAGGTAAGGACTGAGCTTCCCAGACAAGCTCATCTCAGCCGCCTGAGGAAGTAGAGTCTCTGATTACCTTTCTTGATCAGTCTGGTGGTGTTGTTGCTCCAGCTGAGGCTATCGTTCATGTGTACACCCAAGTACTTGTAGCTGGAGACCACTTCCACTGTAGATCCTCTTATGTTCAGTGGGGTGTGGGTGTGTTTGTTCCTTCTGAAGTCCATAATCATCTCCTTTGTCTTCTTCACATTGATGTGAAGGCTATTTTCTTTGCACCGGCTCTCTAGGTGTTCCACCTCCTGCCTGTAGCTGGACTCATCATTGTTTGTGATGCATCCCACCACAGCTGTATCATCTGCAAACTTTACAATATGACAGTCTGAATGGGTAGCTACACAATCATGTGTGAGCAGAGTGAACAGGAGAGGGTTCAACACATATCCTTGAGGAGAGCCAGTGCTGAGGGTTATGGTGGAGGAGGAGAAGTTGTGGATCCTCACTGACTGTGGTCTGTTTGTTAAGAAGTCTAGGACCCAGTTACAAATGGAGGGGCTTAGTCCTAGTGTGAATAGTTTATCCATCAGGGTTTGGAGGGATCATGGTGTTGAAGGTAGATGTGAAGTCCACAAAGAGCATACGGACGTATGAGTCCTTCTGTTCCAGGTGGGTGAGAACAGTGTGGACTACAGTGGAGATGACATCCTCTGTTGATCGGTTCTCACGGTATGTGTACTGATGAGGGTCCTCAATGTTGATGGTTGTTTTGATGTGGGTCATTACCAATTTTTCGAAGCATTTAGCGACTATTGGGGTGAGGGCCACTGGCCGATAGTCATTCAGACCAGTCACTTTAGAGCTCTTTGGGACTTGGATGATGGTGGCAGTCTTCAGGCAGATGGGAACTGTTTCCAGGGCAAATGTCGGCCAGCAAATGACCACAATCTTGAAGATTAGACAACATATTATCTACAGTTGTAAATAGTGTTAATTGTTGTTTGAGAACGAACGACCTTTTTCCAGTAAGTCATGAAGAAAAGTCAGGAGCTGAGCCAGGTGACATGAATAAGAAATAATATTTCTTTCTGTGCACCAAGCTGTGTGTAAAGAGACTGTGTTGACACAGCTCGGGCATTTTGAATGGTTTTTACCACATTTTACCACATTTTCTGGCAGGCCTGATTAGGGCTGGGCGATATATCAATATTTTTAAAATATCGAGATTTTTTCTAAAGAGATACAAGACGAGACTATATCGTTTATATCGAGAATAATCCTCCTGCTGTCTGTTTTCTCCCACTCGCCTCCCTCCCTCTCCTTCACTGAACACAGACCTAGCCCCTCCTTCCTGCCTGCAAGAGGGCGGAGCAGAGCCGCGGAGACTTTCAGTAAACACGGCAGATATGAAGAGCCGCGACGCTAGCTGCTGAGGGGAAAAAACAATCTTCTTTCTGAGATAGCCTCCTTCCTTAAAACAAACCACGGGTCTGAGCTCATATAGCCATGCGTGCACCGCAGAGAGAGGTGGAGACATTGGTGGATCAGCGGTTTGTCATGTCGCTAAAGATACGGTCCTTAGCGGCTAACAAGATGGCTAACGCTTTAGCCGTCTTCTTCCACAGCTGAGACTGACCGTGTCTTTGGCGCTATGATAAACTGCTGATTTAATAATGTCTCCGCCTCTCTGTTCACGTTTCTGAGTGGAGGCTGTCGTGTTTTTACACAAGGATTCAATGAGACACTTTGTAGAGCAACTTAGAGAACGTCTTTCGTGAACCCGGAAACAACCCCCTGACCCTTTCACAATAAAACCGGATACAGTATATCAAATATATTGTACCACAGAGGCTCACATTTACTGTAGTTCACAGACACTGACTAAAGTGAAAGCACCTTTCTATCTTATCAAGACACTCAAAGCTCTTTAAAACACAATCTGTGTCCTCATTTACCCATTCATACAGCACTCTATTAGATCTGTACATGGATTAATCAGTACTTTATCACATTCATACACTGATGGGACACACATCAGAGGCAATGAGGGGTTCAGTGTTGCCCACTGCCCAGGAACACTTCAGCATGTGACAGCTGGTGGAATTGAACCCCCACCTCTCCCATTGGAGGAGACTGCTCTAGCCTCTCAGCCACAGCTGCCCTCAGCTGAAGAGGATTATTATTTAATAGGTGTAAATAAATGTCTAAAAAATAAAGTAATGTATGGTTCATTCATAAAATGGTTCATTTTTTAGACATTTATTTTGTAGAGTTACAGCTGTTTGTTAATAAATGTTGCTGTGTGACAACTGGGACAAAGCTTTGACTCAGAAATATATTTTTGTTATTCTTTTATGGAAAGAAAATTATATCGAGATATATATCGTATATTGCGATATATCACAACAATATCGAGATATGAATTTTTGTCCATATCGCCCAACCCTAGGCCTGATGCCACCAGCTTGTTCCTTTCTGCCACCAAGCTGAAATTTTTCACAGCTCCCAGCCTAAGTGACGAAATTTCTCCTTCTGGTGACGTAGTGTGTCCCTGAAGAGGAGCAGTTGGTGGAACCTGTTCTCCTCCAAGGGCCCTAGATTCTGTGATCCCTTGAGGGTCAATCATGTTAGGGAGAGGGCCTTTTTGCAGATGTGCTGCCATACTACCGTACTCTGATCAAGAGTGTTCGAGGGCAGAGGTAATCTGTTGTCATTATTAGACAAAAGTGGAACAGAATGTCTGTTTTTCCTCTTTTTATTTGGGGTCATGGGACTGAGGAGCTGCAAGTTTTGTAAGCGAGCAGATCTCCTGACCCCAATCCGTTTCCTGGATGGGTCTGGTTTACTGGTCTCCGGCCTTAACAGAACGTTGGAGCCAGACAAACCACCTGGGGTCTGTATTTCACCCGGTGGGAGGATATCGTTTAAGAGCAGAGCTGAACCAGCACAGTGAGTATGGTCACGTGCTATAGAATCACTGCTTGAACATTGCGTGTCGCCCATCAATGATAAGGGGACAGCTGCAGTGTGAGAACGTGGAGTTGGTCCTTTGTGCTTGGCAGACTTTAAATTGGTTGGTGACAGAGAGCTCAGTTCCCTTCGATTAACAGGAAGAGGAATCTGATTCAGCCCTGGTTTGTTTACACACACAGCAGTTTGATCACAATCGCCTTTGTGAACGTGTGAAGCTTGTGGTTGCCTGTGGGCTTCTGCCGTGCCCCCCCGTCGTTAGATTCTGTCGGCGCGCATCCCTGAGGCGCGGACATGTCACGTGTTTGCTTGGTTAGTGTATTGTCCGTCCCGTGGTTCACAATGGAGCGGGGAGCTGGAGCACGTGACCCCCCTCACCTGTCTCTGTGAGGGGTGCAGGGCCTGCTTGCAGATGCCTCTGTGCCTGTCCGCTACAGACTGAGCAGAGGCACCCTGCTGGGGCTTATTGATTAAGCTAACAACCCGTGAGCCGTGAGGGAGGGGGGAGACGGCCCCCTCCCTTTATGTCGGCTGGCAGGCTAGAGGGACCCGTTCTGCTGAAGTTATTGTGTTTGTTGTTGTTGTTGTTTTTTGAGTCAATAAAACAGAGAGGGGCTGTTTCTTGAGCTTTTTCGTGCTTATGTGTAACGACATATATGACATTATGTCACTCACAGCAGGAAAAACATGATTTGTGCATGCAACAGAGTTACCAGCTTTTTGTACCGTGCTACAAATAAAGTCTGGATATGAAAAGATCATTTCCCATACCGCGTGGGACGGGTGATCGTGTAAAATCAAGACGTGGACCTGGTTCATCAGGCACGCTTTTGTCTGGTGTCCCGGTTCACCGAGGAGGCCCTGTGTCTGACCGCCTGGCGGGGGACAAACCTGTTTTTGCTCCATGCGTGTTCGGTCCGAGGTGGGCCCGGCGGTTGATTCTGCCGGTGCTCGTCCTCGTACGCCGGTCGCTTTTGCGGTGGGGCACGTGTTGCTGAGCGGTGTCGAGGCTGCGCAGGTCTGCCCCCAGCTGACTCCCTGGGGGGGGCGAAGGTTCTCCTGGGAATGCCCACCCGGAGAGCTTCAGCCTGTTTGCGCCTCTGGTCCAGCTTGGTCTGAATTCGATCCAGAGCTTTCCCAAACAATCCCGTCGGTTCTATCGAGTGGTGGAGAAAAGGCACCTTTTGTCCCTCGGGGAGGTCAGTTAAGGTCATCCACAGGTGGCGTATCGCGATGACCACTTCAGCCCTGCCTCTGCCTTGAGCAACAGCAGCTGTTCCCTTCATGCGGAGCACAAAGTCTGTTGCCCTGCGGGTTTCATCCAGCAAGTCAGCGGCAGCTTGCTTGTTTGTCGTTACCTGGAGCTGCTGCAGTTTTTCAGCCAGGTAAGCTTGCATCAATGCGGATGCGTTCATCGCGCGCGCCGCTAGTCCCTGAGCTCTGTAGCATTTCTCGAGCAGAGAAGCTGAAGCTCGACAAGCTTTGCTGGGGAGAGTTGGTTTTGTCCCGGATGACTTGGGAGCCAGGTGAGACGCCAGCGTGTCCTCAATTTGAGGCACGTTGGCTATTCCCACCTCATCCATCCCGTCCATGTCGAGAAACTGCGAGAGTGGTAACAGCATGGGAGCTCTGGGCTGAGCCCAGGTGCGAGTCAGCTCTGTGAGGAAGTCCGGGAACACGGGCATCCTTTGCCTCGTGGCGGCCTGCTGCTTTGAGTAAAAATAGTTTCCTGCCAGCCTCGTGACCTGTTGACGAGGCGGAGGCTCTGGCCATGGGATCTGCAGCGCGTTCGTTGCTCTGTGACACAGGTCGAACAGTGCAGGGATGGAAAAGTCAGTTTCCGAGAGCACAGGTACCGGCAGTGCTGGACTGGCCATCGGGCACACCGGGCAAATGCCCGCTGGGCCGTCGGTGATTTATGGGATTTATGGGCCGCCCGGGCGGTCCTGTCACTCATGAACCAAAAAAATAAATTATAGCTATTTTTTTGTCAATCGCGACGGCCGATTGGTTGATTTTCTTGAACGACATCGAGCTAATCCAATGAAATCTCTCAGCACTCTTCCGACCAGCCCCTCCCCTTTACTCGCATCACCTGCTGCTGCGGCTGTGAAACCTGACACCAGCGTGCCTGACAGAAACTGGACTGAGGTGCTCACACGGAGCTGAGGAAAAGTTCCTCCTACCTGCAGCTGAGAGGAGGACGAGTGATAGACAGGACTCAAGGAGTGACGTGACGTCTGCTCTATGCGACCTAAGTTTCAGCACGGCATCTTGCAGCACGCGTTAGCATTATTAGCATGTTGTTGCGGTCTCCTGTTTTCTTGTTAAAAGACCAGCGCAAATTCAAAAGCTGTGCATGGACGCTGCTTCACAAGACAGGATCTGCAACAGCAACACGTCACTTGAATGGACTAACCACATCATCCGAACGTGAACGAAGAAAACAGCTTGTAAACACCGATCACAGCAGCTGCAACTTTTATCAGGTAATTCAAATCATTCCAGATCAATAACACAAATTGTAGGAGTTTTTAAATGATCTCTGAATCATGTCTGAAATGTTGTTGATGTGCAGGCTTTACTGAACGCTGCTAAGACGTCTTCCATCACGTCAACACTTCAGCACTTTATGAAAAAACTCAGACTGATAGTGTCAGCATGTCCTGGAGCCCTGATGATGAGAGATGATGAGAGATTCAACCACCTCAACTGCTCAAAAAGAGGTATTGTTCTTTTACTATTACTGTACTATTACCTTTTTAATTTAAAATTATAATCTTATAAACTTTTTTTACCTCTTTGTGTGTTATTTCCAGTCTGGAACAAAGTTAGCAGCTGTTCTCAAGGAAATCCACCTGCAGCTAAGGAGCTAAGGAGTCTGTGCTGATGACCCTGATGCATGCTCAATAATCCAGGTAAAAATCTAAAAAAAAAAACTATGTCTGGGCCTCTGGACATTCAAAAAACAAAACAAAACAATTGTAGAAACGTTTCATCTTTCATCAGAAAGACTTCCTCAGTCTGAGGTGCTGTATTCAGCTCAGTCTTGTAAATATCACCCTCTCACTGTGGAAACTGTGGAACAACCTGCCCCCCAACATTAGACAGGCCTCCTCCCTTCACATGTTCAAATCCCTGCTAAAAAATCATCTTTTCTCTATTATTTCAAACTGTGTGAGCTGACGTAGTGTATATATTTTTTTACTGTGTTTTCATTTTAATATTGTTCTTATACATTTTTATTATACTTTTACCGCTGTTAATATCATAATTTTTACCATTGGTGTGTGATACTGTTCTGTACATTTTTAAACCTCTTTTGTGTTGTGTGTGTGAAGCACCTTGATAACAGTTTATCTGTTTTAACTGTGCTATATAAATAAAATAGACTTGACTTGACTCACAGTGGATCAACCAGTTTGTTGATGACAGCTGAAACCAGCTGCTCACATGAGCAAGGAGGACCATCAGCCTAACAATGGATCATTAGCACCCTGATGGTTGTTTGCTATTCACAGAGGGCTGAGTGATACTAGCAACAACAGCATTGTAAGAGGGGGACAGTTGAACCCGGAGGCCTCCACCTCTGTTTAATGATGGACGGTTTCTTTTCACAAAGATGACCTCCTTTACTCCTCTCTCAAACCATCGTTCCTCTCTATCAAGGATGTGAACATCTTCATCCCTGAAAGAGTTGGCCTATACAAACGTATTGTTCACTTGAAACATTTTCAAAATAATCATTTTATAAGTCTTTTTTGTAAACATATTATTTGTTTAGTGAAGTAAAGTGAAGGAAAATACACACGCTTAGATGGTCAAATACACACCTGTTATATAATCAATAAATATGTGTTCTATAATCAAGGTATGTCCAGCTGTTTCACTAATGTTTATGCAATTAAACAACATTATAATGCACACTTTTAGATCCAGCAAAGAGAGGGTTAACAGCTCTTGGGAGCACAAAGGCACTTTGTGTTTGCTTTGGCCGACACAGGCTTTTCTTAAACTAAGGCTGAGCACTTATAAAACAAACACACACACTTGGTCATCAATTAGTGTAACTGGACATTAATTACATGAATTTACATTAAAGATAATACACTAAACACATGGATCTGACAATTTTAAACATGCAGAACAAAGGAGCTGGTTTTCAGAGTAGACCTCTGTACCAGCCATAAAATCTCCAAGGCCGTAAAACAGATAAACAAGGGAGCTCCAAGGCTCCTTATCAGGCCCTAAGCCAATGAGAAACGAGAAAAGCCCAAAGCTGCACTTTATACTGCCAAGAAGAGCCAGACATCTTCAGCACTTTTTGAGAACAGCGCGTCGGACAGGTCGGTGCTCAATATGGCTCACAATAATTTGTGCACAAATGATTGTTTATGCTGTAACTCTGTTAACCTGTAACCTGTGTTGATCCAAATAAATCTTTATCTTTTTCACATGAGAGACTGGTCATTCGAACACCGTCGAAATGTCGACTTCAAAAGACACTATTTTTTATATAAAGCAAGTATTTCTTTATTCATTCAACCTTCATTTATGATATTGAAATCAAGAAATACCTTATTTTTTATCAAAAGTATTTATGTTTAATAAAGTCAAGAAAGACCATTATGTTTTTTGAATATTTTTAATTGGTAATTATTTTATTAAAACATTTAAATTTTTTATGTATTGTGACAGAGGGTTCTTGTTAGCAGCTGCTGAAAGTAACTAATAAAGTAACTTAGTAATCTAACTTAGTTACTTTCCAAATCAAGTAATCAGTAACTTAACTAAGTTACTTTTCCCAAGGACTAATCAGTAACTTAACTAAGTTACTTTTTCAATGTAACTATGCCATCACTGTTAGGGCCACTCTGCTCAAAATGCCCGGGCCGATTTTTTGTCCCAGTCCAGCCTTGGGTACCGGGGTGCGGGAGAGATCTTCTCCCTGTTCCTCGTCTTCGACGTCTGCGTCCTCCGCGGAAAATTCGCCTGAGGCTGAAATTGAGATCTCGTCCTCGTTCATCATGCCTCGAGTGTCGAATTCGACTGTTAAGTCCACCATGGAAGCCAACACATCAGGGCTGTCACCCCATTCGACTCGTGTGCCGCCGTCCAGAGCCATGTTCTCGAGCTCCGGCGTGGGAGTGAGGGGCTCGTGGTATCTGGATCCACTGGCGCTGCAGCGGCGCCCATGGCCTTGGCGACTAAGTCCGCCCGGTGCCTCCTCACCGCCTCCAGCATCTGGCTGCAGTGTGGGCAAGAGTCGGGCGTATCCAGCGCCATTTTTGCGTGTAACATCCCCAAGCAGACGGGACAGGCCTCGTGGGTGTCTGTCGCTGCGAGGGAGAAACCGTATCCACTAGGACAGGCGCGCGAGGTTGGGCTCGCCGTCCTGCTGGTTTTCCTTGGAAGTCTTGTCTTTCGCTTTCCTTTCTCTTGAGGCATGTCCGAGATAAGGCGAGCGAGTTCTTCCAGAATCCTTTTCCTTTTATTTCGAGACGTCTCCTCCGTCTCGTCACTTTCGCTGGCTAGCCCGCTACAAGTTAGCAGGGGTAGCGGTTGTTGCGCAGTTAGCGCTGTTGAGCGAAGCAGTCTGCGGAGAGAGGAGAAGAAAAAACTTTGGGGTTAAGAGAAAATGTGCCAGATTAGCTTTCGTTAGCCCAACAGTACGCAGGAATAATTCTCCGTACGCTCTGTGTAGGGAGCAAGCTCACCTCTGGTTGAGCGATGAAGCAACAGAGAAGTCCCGCGAAGAGAGGTAGTTCAGGTTTAAGCGAGGTGAAGGGCAATAAGAGAAAGATGGATGGGCGTCAGCGGCTTAAGTACCCAGAGGGCGGGGCCTCTGGCGCAACGCTGACGCCCTTGCCGTAAAGGCGTGAATGTATTCCTTCAGGTAATCGCGCGGGGGCGCAATTCCCATAGCATATGTTGCACCGAGAGACATGACTGAAAGGGAACCAGCGTGCAGCTCCAGGCACGTCATTGTCAGCTGAACCTGGAAGAATAAATCTACAGTGTTTTAATGAAGGTTTACAAATACCTGTCACATACATACTGTATACTGAAAATTGCAACATTTACTCACCTGGACGTAGAATCCACTTTGCCCATTGGTAAGAATGAGGTACTTGTCATCTTCTAAGCATCTGATGTCACAATTTGGCCAACACCAAAACTGCAAATGACATGGAGCTATTTAGAGGACATTTAATCTCTAGGAGATGCACAGAGTCCAAAATTCCATCCAGGCTTACTACAAACTAAAAACAATAAGTGCACACTATCATTGCAAAACGCAATTAAAGTAATTAATAAAAATAAAACAATTATCAGCATTTATTCCACAGTATTACAGCAGTGTGGCTGCATGACCTGCTTGTATTTCACCTGATGTTGAAACTAACAGCCAGGTTCAGTGAAGGAGGACTTTAAGGCTTTGGCTGCGCTCTGTCTGTGATAATTTAAGATAAATAAGATTGTGTCTCACCTCTTTTAATAAAACGTATCCAACGTTAGTACTGTGTAGATAAACCTCAGAGCTTTTCAGGTTGTTTTCAGGTTATTCATCGCTTCACCGTAATGTGCTGGTACTGTATGAAGCAGGGGCTGCTCGCCAATAGGGGGCGCCCGGGCGCCACCCACCCATTGGAACTTCCATCCTCTGGAACGTCTAGACTTTTATAATTTCTTTTTTTTAATTTTTTATAAAAATAATTTGAAATATATGTATACATGTTTTTAGTTGTGCAGGATACATATTTTATAGGTAATGATGAGTTATATTCTTTGTTTCAAAAAACGTTTTCTGATTTGTGATGTACTTCCGGTCCCCGGGCGCACGGCTGTTATCCGTAGACTCTCATTATTGATCGCGCATGCGCATTCATTCCACATCATCGCAAAATAATGGAAAGTCTCTGGGCGCATATTTCACCGCCCTGGTACCATACCATACCATACCATACCATTTTATTTATAAAGCACTTTAAACAGGAACAAGTCCACACCAAAGTGCTGGACAAACAAACACGCAACAGGCAACACAGACAATGAAGTACAACACGAAAAACATAAAAACATTGCAGATCATAAATCAAACGATCCAATACAAATCAGCTGGCATTGAAAGCAATGGAGTAGTAGTGAGTTTTTAACCGGGATTTGAAAACCGAGAGGGAGGGGGCCTGTTTGATGAGCAGCGGTAACTCGTTCCAGAGTCTTGGGCCTGCTACAGAGAACGCCCTGTCACCCCTGCGCTTAAGGCGAGTTTCTGGAACTATTAAGAGTACCTGATCCTCTGACCTCAAAGCACGTGGAGGGACATATGGGTGTATCAGATCCGAGAGATAGGCGGGGGCGAGACTGTTCAGCGATTTGTAGACATACATGAGAATTTTGAATTGGATTCGAAGATGAACCGGTAGCCAGTGAAGGGAGGCCAAGACTGGTGTAATGTGCTCTCTTTTGCGTGTGCTGGTTAAAAATCGGGCAGCTGCGTTCTGAACCAGTTGTAATCGTGCAATGGTGGCTTGACTGACGCCAAACAGAAGTGAATTGCAGTAATCAAGCCTAGATGTAATGAATGCGTGAATCACTGTCTCCAGGTGCTTTTTGGATAATATGGGCTTCAGCTTAGACAGACGCCTCAGCTGGAAAAAACAGGATTTGACGATCATGTTTACATGACTGTTGAGTTTCATGGAAGGATCCATTATCACTCCCAGATTTTTGACTTTTTGTTTTTCGGACAGGGGTAGAGCAGACAGGTCAATGCAGTGGTTTGAGGTTGTGTCATTGGGAAGGAACAATATGGCTTCAGACTTCTTATCATTGAAGCTTAAGAAATTTAAAGCCATCCAGTCCCTGATGTCAGCCAGGCAGTCGAGCAGAGGTTGAATAGAGCCTGTACCATTTTGTCTTAGGGGGAAGTAGATTTGACAGTCATCAGCGTAGAAGTGGAAAGGTATATTGTGTTTCCGGAAAATAGCACCGAGTGGCAGCAGGTATAAGGAGAACAAGAGAGGACCCAGGATGGACCCCTGCGGAACCCCCCATTTAAGAGCCGCCACTGCAGAAGTAAAATCATTGATGGACACACAAAAAGACCTGTCAGAGAGGTAGGATCTGAACCAGTTTAGGGCTGATCCTGAGATGCCCACCCACTGCTCCAACCTAGCAATGAGGATCTCATGGTCGATGGTGTCGAAAGCGGATGTGAGGTCCAATAGGACAAGCAGCACAGAGTCACCAGTATCTGTGGATAGAAAGATGTCGTTAAAAACCTTCAGTAGGGCAGTCTCAGTGCTGTGGAGGGATTTGAAGCCAGACTGGAAAAGCTCGGGGATAGCGTGATCCTCCAGGAAGCACTTTAGTTGGGACTCAACTATTTTCTCTAGAAGTTTAGAAACAAATGGGAGTCTGGAGACAGGCCTGAAATTGGATAATACTGACGGGTCGAGGTTTGGTTTTTTCAGGAGGGGTTGAACAGCAGCATGTTTTAATGATTTTGGCACCACACCCGAGGATAGACTGCTATTTACAATCGAGAGAATGGAGGGACCTAGAGTGTGAAAAACCTCCTTTAGAAGCCGAGGGGGGACCACATCGAAGGGGGAGCCAGATGGTTTCAGGCTGCACATGACCTGCTCTAGAGAGGACAGAGAGACTGGTTCAAAATGGTCAAACACAGCAACAGATTGAGGTGGGATGGATGGATCGTGAGATGGAGGAGAAATGAGAGCCCTGGTGGTTGCGATTTTATCTAAAAAGAAATGTTGGAAGTTCTCGCACAGCTCAGTCGAGGCTTCCATGGGTGATTGTTCAGTGAGGTGGAGAACAGAGTTTAGGGTGGAGAACAGAACTCGAGGGTTACGAGAGTTTGCAGCAATGATATCAGAGAAGTATTGTGATTTAGCAGTTTTCACTGCTTTCTGATATCGGCGCCAGCTCTCGTACAATGTGAGGCTGTACCCATCACGACCTGCCGATACGTGTTTCCGTTATTTTTTTTCTCCCTCGGGGAACAACAGAGCTGCAGCTCAGGTAGGGTTTTAAATCATTGAATGCCCTTTATGTAATGCCTATTTGCCATTTCTGACTGATATGCCTCACAACTTTTAATTAGAAGTATCTTTTCTTGTGAAAATAAAAGCCAACCGTTATCAGACTATGTATCAGGTTTGGTTTTAACATCAACCCCAAATAGCAGACCAAGGAAGTAAGGACACAAGGCAGGGCAAAAGGTTAGTGAGTTTATTTACAGTGCAGACAAAAAGTACTCGAGCAGTTTGTTTTGCAGGAGGTGTTCTGGAGGAGAGTAGAAGGAGGGATTCCTGGGGTTGCAGCAAGTTGAGTGAGAGGATCCTATTGGAGAGAGGAGCAGGTTGACCCAGACAGAGTAGATGGTGAAGATGGTGATGGGACATCAAATATTCCACAGAGGTAGAGACCCGTGGATGTAGAGAGTCTTGGAGAAGACCAGAGGAGTCAGGCCGTGGAAGGTCCGACTGGCAGAAGATGTCCCAGCACTGAAGAGGTGTCTGGCAGCTGCTTAAATAAGTGAGTCAGCAGTCCTCCTCAGAGTGGCAGCAGGTGTCGTGAGTTGAGTGATTGGCTGTGGAATGAAGAGTGACAAACAGACAGAAAAACCAAGAATCCCACAGTGCCCCCCCCTCAAGGATCGCCTCACGGCGATCGAAGTCTCTTGTCAGGGTGAGCCCTGAAAAAAGAGGCGATAAGACCCGGGTCCAAAATGCGGGACCTAGGAACCCAGGAGCGTTCTTCAGGACCGTAACCCTCCCAATCCACCAGATACTGAACGCCCCGGCCCCGGCGTCGCACATCCAGGAGACGGCTGACGGTGAAAGCAGGAGCGCCGTCAATCAATCGGGGGGGGAGACCAGCCGCAGGCTGGAGAGGGCTGTTGGCAACAGGCTTGACGCGGGACACGTGGAAGGTCAGGTGTATCCTCATTGACGGCGGGAGCTGGAGTCTCACTGCCGACCTGTTGATCACCTTCACTACAGGGAAAGGACCGATGAACCTAGGCGAGAGCTTCCGAGGAGTGTCCGATTGGCAGAAGATGTCCCAGCACTGAAGAGGTGTCTGGCAGCTGCTTAAATAGGTGAGTCAGCAGTCCTCCTCAGAGTGGCAGCGGGTGTCGTGAGTTGAGTGATTGGCTGAAGAGTGACAAACAGACAGAAAAACCAGGAATCCCACACTATGTGAATATTATTGGACTGGACGGCGCTATGGACAATTTTAACGGCAGTCATTAATGCATGACTTATTGAAATATTTACACGTGGCTGTCAGCTCATTAAAAAAAACAGCCAGCGCCATCATCATTTTGAACAGGCATATTTTGGGAGACCCTGCCGTCATGTGGGGGGCATTGTTTACACTCGTGGTCTGAGTCGTCCTGAGGAGAGAGGATCACACACGCACCTAAAAGCGACGTAACAGCAGTAATTATTAATGTACCTTGTCGTACACAGGTAAGCAAGCATGAATGAGTGAGTTAAAAGTGTGCATATGAGCAAAGTGAACTGATCTGTAAACGTGACGTGTGCGACTGTGCGGTCAGTCAGTCAGTCAGTATGCTAGCAACAGTAGCTACTAGCTGTGCTTAAAGTAAACGGTGTGGTGTACAAGATTATAAAAAGTTTCCTGTCAGTTATAAACCTGAATGTCTGAAGACAACTCCTGTCTGTCCATCCTCAGCTGCTCATGAACAGTTTTTACTCCTCAGAGTGTCTGTTAACTTGTGTCTCGTTTTGTATGTAAGCAGCTGTTTATACTAAATGTCACTTGTGGTGTTTTACTATTTTTAACACTGTATTGATCTGGAGAATGAAAACAAAGTCTCTTGCAAGTTACTAGCTTATTAACATTGAAACATTTAAGGTACATTTATATGGTGAAATGTTATAAGGTGCATTAGGAGTCAGGACCTTTAATATTAGGAATATTTAAGAGAACTGGTACTAAAAAAATACAGTAGATTGATTCTATTTATTTGCTCTCTCCACTGCACACCTGTAGAAGGAGGTGAGGTCTGAACTTCTCAGACCAGCTCATCTCAGCCGTCTGAGGAAGTAGAGTCTCTGATGAACTTTCTTGATCAGGCTGGTGGTGTTGTTGCTCCAGCTGAGGTTATCATTCATGTGTACCGTACACCTAAGTACTTGTAGCTGGAGACCACTTCCACCGCAGATCCTCCTATGTTCAGTGGGGTGTGGGGTTTGTTTGTTCCTTCTGAAGTCCACAATCATCTCCTTTGTCTTCTTCACGTTGATGTGAAGGTTATTGTCCTTGCAGGACCCAGAGCCTCTTATCATAAAGTGGAAGAAAAGACCCTTAGACCAGTCTGGTGGGTGACCAACTTAATATGGAGGAGACCGATATCAGATTTTAGGTCACTTCAGTTTCTTTAACAACAAACATGAACATGACTGGCTGTGAGGGGCAAACACATGACAGATAGTAGCTAAAAGACAGATGCTTAAACTGCTAAGCTTCAGCAAAAAGAGGAAAATATTGATGAGTAGCAAAACACTAGCTAAAGTAGCAATTTTTTTGCTGAAAGTATCAAAATGCTAGTTAAAAGTAGCAGAAAAGTAGCTAAAATCTCAACAAGATAAAAAAGAAAACAGTTTTAAGAGAATAATGTTTAAGGGAACAAAGGGGAAAATATTTGCTAATAAAGTTTCATATTTTGAAATATATAAAACTAGCAACAAAAAAGTAAGCTGAAATTAGCACAAAATACTGTATGTGAAAAGAACAATAAAGTGGTCATAGTGTTATGATTTCAAAGGTTTACCCAGTTGGTAACGAGACCCAGAATGACACAAGACGAAGAGGTTCAAAAGTAACAGTGTTTTATTTACAGTGCAAGTCTATATACATACCGTATGTACAGGGATCTTTTGGATTTCTTGGGAGATGAAACAAACTGTCAGAAAGGCTTGACTACAGTATAAGGCTCTTTCAATATGATTGATCTTGTTTTGTTTGTTATTTTCCTTACAGGTGAAGTAGTAGGATGAACGTCACAGAGAAATCCTTAGTTCCTTGAGATGAATCCCAGAGGGTGAAATGAGGCAGGCAAGTGGTTGGAGGGCAAGACACGATGAGCACAGAACTGGACCCAGGACCAAGATGGAAACGAGGACTGGAAACACAACAAAAAACAAGTGTCTCTTAAAGTATTGTACTGTACTCACAAACTGGCTAGAAGCATAAATACCATGAGTAGGCATCAATGCTCCAGCGAAGAGTAGGACTTGACTGCAGCCTTAAGTATAGGTGGAGCTCATCAGGTGGATGACCGTCAGCTGTGGATGATTGGCGGCCATCTTGGAAACTGCAACAAGTGCCACTCTTACATATAGAAATGGAATAGTTAAACTCATTGGACTTTCTGGTGTCTGATGCTGTACGGCAGAAAGTGTTTTTACTGAAAGCTTTTTACTTTTGGACATTTGTTATGATGCATAACCATAACAATAACCAGGAGCAGCTGATAACATCTCAAAAGCTCAACATCTCAACTACAGCCCCAAATGAGTTGAAAAAGGGATGCAGAGCAAGAGCAAAGACGAGAGAGGAAGTTCAAACTGTCTCTTCCATCGATCATGATTGATGCCATCCATGAGCTCTTCTGCCATCATCTGCTGGAGTAGCAGGATCAGAATTGAAGATTGTACAAAGAAGGATTCTTCATAAAATGAAGAACATTAGACAACCCTCACCCTCTTCATCAGACAGTCATAGAGGCTTCTTCAGATCCACTGTAAAACAGACTGCTAGATCCTTCCTGCACACAGCCGTCAGGCCCGTCAGCATAATGAAACAAAGATGAGTTTTAACATTTAATTTCACTTTGGCATCAATAAAGTATATATGAATTATATG
>JBBPBX010077651.1:0-16818 GCA_038048925.1 Garcialebias charrua | reverse complement strand
CTGTTGCTTTCAACACCAGCCGATCTGTGTGTGGTTGTTTTATTTATGATCTGCAATGTTTTTATGTATTTTGTTTTGTACTTCATTGTGTGTGTTGCCTGTTGTTTGTTTGTACAGCACTTTGGTCTGGCCTTGTCGCTGTTTAAAGTTCTTTATAAATAAAATTGGTATGGTATGGTAATATTACTCTGTGCCAGGGGACTGGATCTTTGGGATGAACCAGTCTTTTCCGTAATGTATTTTGGGGTTTAAAAGTTCAGCACTTGCTCTTCTCAAGGGCGGACATCTCCTCTTGGTCTCCGCTTTGCTTATGCTTTGTCTTGTCTGTGAAACTGTCTGAGAGCCTCTCTCTTCTACAAAATCTTCCGAATCATAACTATGGACTTCAATTTGGTCAGTTGGTCCCTCAACACAACTGACAACACATCTTTAAAGAGAAGACAGGCTGTAGGTAAGCCGATTTGCCTTGTTGGCATGCACACAGTTGGATATCTCATCGACTTGGAAGACTTGATGACGTGTCTGCTGTCATCTGTGGATCTTAACCACTACAGAGAGTGGTGAAAGCTGCACAGAAGTCTGTTGGAGTCAGTCTCCCCACCATCACAGACATTTACACCTCCAGATGCAAGAAAAGAGCCACCTGTATCATGAAAGACCCCACTCACCCAGCACACACACTCTTTGCCCCACTCCCCTCAGGACGGAGGTTGAGGAGCATCAAATGTAGAACCACTAGACTGAGGAACAGCTTCTACCCTGAGGCTGTTAGAATCATGAATAAATAAATAATAAGACTAATCACTGTGAAATATTACATCATGCTGTTGCTGATCTGCTTTCTTGTTGCTGTGTTCATCTGTGACCATCTGTTCATAAAGACTCATGTTCATGCTGCTGTTTGTAATGACGTTTTTCTATTACTCTAGGGCAGGGGTGTCAAAGACCCGGCCCGCCAGGGGGTTTTAGTCGGCCCGCGGATGAATCTGAATTATTTAAAAAAAGAATAAACGCTATTTTCTTAAAAGTCTGCAGTTCCTATGTTGTCCGCTATAGAGGCGCTGTGTTTTAGTCAGTTCCTATGTTGTCCTACTCAAACCGGCTGCCTCTAGGACCCAGGGGCGCTGTGTTTTATTATGGGAGACACAGCAGATAGCAAACGGAGGCTCTGCTAATTTTCCCTGTCTTCATGTGCGCAGCAAGCGTTCCTCCTGATGTGAAACAGTACAAAAACAAGATTTCAGTGTTGCTGAGGGAGTTTGAGAAACTATTTCAGGTCTTTAGAAGAATAGAATATATCTTTATTGACAGGGCACATGATTGAAATTACGCACACAAGATGGGCCGAGTGCACGAAGCCACAGTCGTGTCAGCACCGCCACAAAGGCAAACTCGAGACAGAATTTGCAGTTTTTCTCTCACCATCAGAGCTTCTGATGTGCTGTTGACATGTTGAAATCATTTATTTGCAGTGTGATGTAGAATTGAAGGACAAATTTGCCTCTGTGGGCTTGGAAACATTTTACAAGTATCTCTTACTATCCTAAACTGACAGCACTGGCTGCAAAAATGTCCATGTTTGGGACTACCTACCTGTGAGCAAGTTTTCACTAACAAACATTAATAAAACAGCTACGCTCAAAGCTCAATTTATGGGTTCACAGTTGCTTCCTAGATGTGGAAAATGGATTTAAAATTCATTCATTTCTAAATTTTGATGCATTTTTAACATGCAGGAAAGTGTTTTAACAAAACTGTTTTTTTTATGTCCAGAGGCCCAGACTTAGCTTTTTTAGATTTTTCTACCTGGATTATTGAGCATGCATCAGGGTATTTAACAAAACAGTTTGTTGAATAAATGTTTTAAAACGTGCAATCACTGATCAGTTTTTTAATGTGTAATGCACTTAAATGTTAAACTGAGTAAAAGTGTAAAAGGACAATTAATTTAATGTTAATATTTTTATAATTTATTTATTCTTTGCACTAAAAGAAAAAAAGTGGACTTTTGGAATGAGTAATAATAATAATAATAATGAATTCAATTTATAACGCACTTTTCATTAGTGAAAATCTCAAAGCGCTACACACATTGAATGCTACACACATTCATACACCGGTAGCGGCAGACTACCATGCAAGGTGCTTTCCAGTCCTACCGGGAGCAACTCGGGGTTAAGTGTCTTGCCCAAGGACACAACAACACATGGTGTGAGGAACCGGGATTCGAACCGCCAACCTTCCGATCGGGGGACAACTGCCATTACCACTACGCCACGGCCGCGTAGCCGTGTATTCTGGTCTGGCCCTCTTGAGATCAGATTAAGCTGTATGCGGCCCCCAGATCAAAATGAGTTTGACATCCCTGCTCTAGGGCTTAGTGTATTTCCAGTTCGAAGTTTTTCTTAGTTCATATCCTAGATGTTATTACTGTTTTTCTCTCACATTTTGTTGTTGGATGTAACTAGGACCCTGTGTACATAATCTCATTTCATCACATGTATTACATGCGGTGCAAATGACAATAAAGACTCTTTGATTCTGACTCTGACTTTATGTAGTAGTGTTATATTAGCTTCATACATAGTAGGGGGAAATTTCCCTGAATCAAGAGAGTGAACGAACATCCTCTGGAGGAGAGGAGCAATCTTCTGGACGTATGCTTTGTAAAGCTCTGTTCCAAAATCATCTGGTCCTGGGGCTTTGGCATTGGGAAATGATTTGATTACATCAAGGATCTCTTCCACAGTGATGTCTGCATTGAGAGCTTCTTGTGTAACTTCACTCATCTTCGGGAGATTTAGATCTTTGAGCCAGTTTGAAATATTCCCTTTTGCTTTAGACATGTATAGTTGCTCATAATATTCTTTAAAGGAATCATTTATGTTTCTTGGTTCATTTATAATTTTTCCTGCCTTAGACTTAATTTTATGTATTGCCCTATTGGCCTGTAAACCCTGCAGCTGATGAACCAATAATTTATGGGGCTTATCACTCAGCTCAAAGTGCCTCTGCTTGATTTTAAACAATTGATCAAGCACCTGCCTGGACAAAATATTGTTGTATTTAATACAAGAATGTTTTGTAGGGTCGAGGGGTTGGAAGAGGTTTTGTAGTCAGATTCTAAACGTTCTAATTCAGACTCGATTTCTGAGAGGCGTTTCCGCCTTTTGTTTTTCAGGGACTTTTCAAAAGAGATTATATGGCCTCTGATCACAACTTTAAAAGTTTCCCATAAAGTAGAATCTATAACATATTTTGTGTCGTCAGTGTCTAGAAATTCAGAAATTTTATCATCTATAAATTTATGGAATGTCTCCTCCAAAAGCAAGGATTGGTGAAAGCGCCAGAAATATTCTTGTTTTTTATGGTTAAGGTCAAGAGTCACTGAAACTGGAGAGTGGTCTGAGATTAAAAGCATATGATATTTGGAAGATATTACATTAGATATTAATTTAGAATCAAGTAAAAAAATAATTTATTCTTGAATAGGACTTATGCATGTTTGAAAAAAAGGAATAATCCCTCTCCATCGGATGCTGCAATCACCAAATATCAACCAGATTTGTTGAGGTCATGAGGGTGTTCAAAACCGCAGAGGAGGTGGAGGGTGGCTGTTTTGTTAAGGCTGATCTATCCAGGTAGGTATCAGGCACACAGTTGAAATCCCTTCCCAAACTTAGATGTGTTAGATGTGTATGAGCTAGGTCAGGAACTAAATTAAATATTTTTCTAAAAAAACCTGAGTCATCATAATTAGGACCATATACATGGACAGGAACACGTCTACTCCATACGGTGCTCACTAGCGCCCTCCACTGTTTCCTTCTTGGGTTTTATTTTTGAGGGTGGGCGTTGCAGGACTGATCCTGAGAAGATCAGAGCAGTAGTAGATTGGCCTATACCTGAGTCCAGGAGTTCCTGGGCTTCGCCAATTTTTACAGGCGCTTTATTAAGGATTACAGTCGTGTCGCTACCCCCCTGACTCAGCTCACTTCCACTACCAGACATTTTTGTTGGAACCCTGAGGCTGATGCTGCCTTTCATAATCTGAAGAGTTTGTTTTCCTCTACACCTATTCTCTGTCATCCTGACCCCAAGCGCCAGTTCATATTAGAGGTCAATGCCTCCGATACTGTGGTAGGGGTAGTGCCTTCTCAAAGATCCCCTGAAGATAACAAAGTTCATCCCTGGGCTTTTTTTTTTTTTTTTCAAAACGTTTGATGCAGGCAGAAAGGAACTATGATGTGGGCAACCGTGAACTTCTGGCTGTTAAACTCACTCTCAAGGAATGGTGGCACTGGTTGGAAGGCAGACACACCTTTTCTGATCTGGACCGATCATAAGAATCCTTCGAGATGCCAAACGTTTCAATCCATGTCTGGCCCGTTGGTCACTTTTAAAAAAAGATTCAATTTTGTTCTCACTTTCAGGCAGGGTTCCAAGAATGTCAAACCCGATGCTTTATCCCGTCAGTTCGCCCCTCCTGACGTCCCCGAGCCTGAAGGGTCCATTGTTCCTCCTTCGTGCATGGTGGGAGCTCTTTCTTGGCCCATTGAGAAGGACATCAGAGCGGCTCTCATCTCTGAACCTGATCCTGGTGGTGGACCCACTGGCAAGTTATTCGTCCCTTCGATTGTCAGACCTAAGGTACTCTACTGGTTACACTCCAACAACTTATCTTGTCACCCTGGCACGAACCGCATGATTTCCCTGGCCAAGATCCACTTCTGATGGCCCTCCATGTCCTCTGATGTGAAAGACTTTGTTTCATTCTGTCCTACCTGTACCAGGAACAAGTCTGGAACTCAACCCCCTGATGGTCTCTTGACTCCTATGCCTACCCCAAGCCGTCCGTGGTCACACATCTCCTTGGATTTTGTCACTGGTCTTCCCCCATCCGATGGTAACACCACCATCCTTACTATTATTGACCATTTTTCCAAGGCCGCCCATTTTGTTCCCCCTTCCCAAACTCCCCTCAGCTTTTGAAACTGCCCAATTACTGACCCAGCACGTTTTTCGTTTACATGGTGTCCCTTCTGATAATGTTTCTGACCGTGGACCGCAATTTATTTCTCAGGTGTGGCACACTTTCTGCAAGCCCTTAGGTGCCACTCTCAGCCTCACCTCCGACTATCACCCCAATTTAATTGATCAAGCTGAGCGGTGCAACCAGAAGATGGAAACCACCATTTGTTGCATCGCTGAGTCCAACCCGTCAGCTTGGAGCCAACATCTAGTTGGGTGGAGTACGTCCACAATTCACACCGCTCTTCTGCCACTGATATGTCCCTTTTTGAAGCCTCCCTAGGCTACATGCCCCCTCTCTTTCCAGGCCTAGAGACCAACTGCTCAGTTCCCTCCGTGCAACATCACTTCCGTTGCTGTCGCCGGATCTGGCGCCAGGACAGGGCAGCTCTCCTCCGCTCTGTGGCTCACGCCAAATGATTTGAAAACCATCACCGCTCCTCGGCACCCATCTACCAGGTGGGTCAGCAAGTGTGGCTGTCCACCAGGGAAATTACCCTTAAGGACACGCCCCGTAAACTTTCTCCCGTTTTATCGGCCCCTTCACCATCTCTCAGATCATAAACCCTTCAGCTGTAAAACTACAGGTCCATGTCTCCCAGGTCAAGCCCGTGTCACCCAGTCCTCTGTCCCCCCTCCCGACCTCCCTCCGCCGCCCCGCCTGATCGACAACCACCCTGCATTCACCGTCAAATCCATCCTTGACGTGAGACACAGGGGTAGGGGTTTTCAATATCTTGTCGATTGGGAGGCGTATGATCCTGAGGAGAGGTCATGGATCCCTAGGTCCTTCATCCTTGATCCCAGCCTAATCACTGCTTTTTTCAGAGCCCACCCCGAGAAACGCCTCAGGTTGCCTGGGGGTGATTCTTGGGAGGGGGGGGGGTACAGTAAGGGTACCACTGCCTGCAGCTAGCTCTCCAAGATGGCCGTTGATTACCAACACCTGACAGATCCTTTAGTGTTTCCATCAATGATTTTAGTTCTGCAACGGCAGCTCTTAAATGGAGGGTTCTGCAGGGGTCCATACTGGGTCCTCTCCTATTCTCTTTATACCTGCTGCCACTTGGTGCTATTTTCTGGAAACACAACATACGTTTTCACTTCTACGCCGATGACTGTCAAATTTACTCCCCTCTAAGACACAATGGTACATGCTCTATTCAACCTTTGCTTGACTGCCTGGCTGACATCAGGGACTGGATGGTTTAAATGTCTTAAGTTTCTATGAAAAAAGTCTGATGCCCTGTTGTTCCCTCCTAACGACACGATCACGAACCACTGCATCAATCTTTCTGCTCTAGCCCTGTCAGGAAAACAGAGTCACAAATCTGGGAGTGATAATGGATCCTTCCATGAAACTCAACAGTCATGTAAACATGATCGTTAAATCCGTTTTTTTCCAGCTGAGGCGGCTGTCTAAGCTGAAGACCATATTGTCCAAAAATAACCTGGAGACAGTAATACACACATTTATTACATCTAGGCATGATTACTGCAATTCACTCCTGTTTGGTATCTGTCAGACCACCATTGCACGACTACAAGTGGTCCAAAACGCAGCAGCCCAATTTTTAACCAGTACAGGCATATAAGAGCAAATTACACCAGTCTTGGCCTCCCTGCACTGGCTACCGGTTCATCTTCGAATCCAGTTCAAAATTCTCCTGTAGGTCTACAAATCGCTGAACAGTCACTACCCCACCCCCCACCCCATCTCTCTGATTTGCTACAGCCATGTATCACATCACGTTCTCTGAGGTCAGCAGACCGTTTACTTCTCACAGTTCCAGGAACTCGTCAAGCGCAGAGGTGACAGGGCCTTCTCCGTAGCAGGCGAGTTACCTCTGCTCATCAGACAGGTCCCCTCCCTCTCGGTTTTCAAATCTCATTAAAAAACCCACTACTATTCCGTTGCTTTCAACACCAGACTCTCTATCAAGGATGTGAACATCTTCATCCCTGAATGAGTGGCCGCTGGCCTGGAGATGAGTATAGACTGCAGAGTCCTGGCCTGATGATGTTGATCTTCTGTGCTGGACCATCCTTTTGGCCAGTGGCTGTTTAGTTTCCCTGATGTAAGACTGCTCACAGCCCTCCTGACACTGAACAGCATACACAATATTACTCTGTTTGTGACTGGGGACTGGATCTTTGGGATGAACCAGTCTTTGCCATAATGTATTTTAGGGTTTAAAAGCCACTGGGACGTTATGTTTAGAAAATAAACGCCTCAGTTTCTCTGAAACTCCCGTAACATACGGAACGACCACTGGTCTGGGTTTGGGTTCCTCCTTTTCAGCTGATGGCTTGCTGGAGTCCTGGTTGGGTTTCTTCTTTGCTTTCAGGAAGGCCCAGTTAGGATATCCACATTTCTCTAGAGTCAGAGTCAGAGTCAGAGAGAATTTATTGTCATTTGCACCGCATGTAGTACATGTGTTGAAAACGAGATTATGTACACAGGGTCCCAGTTACATCCAACAACAAATGCAAGAGAAAAACAATAATAACATCTAGGATTAACTAAGAGAGACATCAGCTAGTAATACACTAAGCCCTAATGTAGTAGAAAAACATCATTATAAACAGCAGCACGAACATGAGCAGATGGTCACAGATGAACGCAGCAACAAGAAACAGATCAGCATCAGCATGATGTGACATTTTGCAGTGTTTATTCTTATTATTTATTTATTCATGAGTCTGACAGCCTCAGGGTAGAGACTGTCTTGTGTGGGATTTCTCCTTCTGCCTGACTCCTGAGTTAGTGGGGATGCTGTCTGCTCTGTGGTACAGAGTCCTGACCAGTGGCGGCTCCTCATTATTATTATTATTATTATTATTATTATTATTATTATTATTTTCACTTATAGATGGCCTCCCTTCACACCTTATAGTCATCCTCTCACTCCAATATGTATTTTTTTAATAGAGAGAAAGAAAGAAAAGAGAAAGTGAGACAACAAAACAACAATTATCGACAAAAAGAGCACAAGGCAAACACACCAAACCTCCGTCCACAATCCTGCAAAGCACATGACAGAACACAGCAACGAAACATACAAGCATAAAGACTGATAATATTCATGACCTTGCAGTAGATTTCTATAAATACACATACCCATACCTACAAATATATATACAGTATACATACATATATATTTATATTCATTTATATACCCATCTACATATATCTACATATACATCCCTGCATCCATTTGTGTGTGGTTGTGAGCATGCATAAGTGAATAAGGTTCCTCCAATAGAACATTTAGTAGCGATTGTGAAGCATCAGAGATCCGTCCCCCCAAAGCCCGAGACAGACGAAGGGGCGATCAAAGCCCAAGACCCCAGGAAGGACCCCGAGCCCAGAGTCCCCAGGACCACCCGAACAGGACGAGCCACTCGTCCACTCCCCAGATCCGACCAAGGGGAAGAACCGGACGAACCCCACCAGGGACCACACACAATGACCCCCCGGGGTCAACAGCGACAAATACACAGGCCCCCGCCGGAGCCCGTTGCACTGACGTAGCCCCAGGGCCGGTCACCGAGGCTCGGGCACCGGGGACGCCCATCCCTCAGGTCCAGACCCGACAGGACCAGAGGACCCGAGCCCCACCAGGCAGCCACCAGGCCGAGCCGACAAACGCCCAAGCGCCCAGCCCCAGATAGTGAGGGCCCCAAGCACGCCTGCAGGCAGAGGAACACCCACCAGGGGGCCACGTGGCAGGAGCGCGACACTAGGTAGCCTCAGAAGTATCAGAGAGGGGGCAGTCCAAGTCCCAGCCTGACACTGATCTGTTTATCAAGCTTTAAGTTGGAGTCAAGCTCCACTCCAAGATTTCTTACCACCTGGTTCAAGTGAGGGAGCGGAAAACCGAAACTGGGACTGGGAAGGATGTTGCTGGTGTCACTGGATGCACCAAATAAAATGCATTCGGTTTTATCAGTGTTTAGGTGGAGGAAGTTTTGAGAGAGCCAGTGCTTAATGTCATTTAAGCAGTTGACAATAGTGTTTGAACTGAGTGAGGGATTGAGAGTGACCGGCAGATAGATTTGTAGGTCGTCTTCATACAGATGAAAAGACAGATTATGGCGTGCAATGATTGGTCCTAATGGCAACATGTAAAGAGAAAAGAGAACTGGCCCCAGAATGGATCCCTATGGTACGCCAGATGTCAGAGGGATTGATGAATAGGAGGACAGATCACATATCATGACAGAAAATGTTCTGTCTGTTAAGTTTGATTTGAGCCACTCAAGCACAGCTCCCTGGAGGCCAACCTGCTGAGACAAACGGGTGATTAATACCTGATGGTCTATGGTTGGGGTGCAGGAAAAAAATCAAATTTTCAAAGAATCGAGATTCTCAGTCCTGGCGATTCAGAATTGATTCTAAAAGCCCCAAAATCGATTTTTTTATTTTTTTATTAAAAAAAATATATTTTTAATATATATTTTTTTACATTAAAACCCAAAAGGTAAAGAAAATAAAACCCTATCTTATAGTATATGAAAGAATACATAAAATGAAAGGTGGCAGAAAGAAGAAGAAATCTGACCCGAACCAATGACCTCCAGGACCCGATAAGGATAAAGCAGGTAAATATGTTTGTTTATTAAATTTGTTCATTTTTATAAAAAACACAATACAAAAACAATTCCATAAATGATAACGTACAAAATATTTAAAAAAAAAAAGAAAGGTAGCAGAAAGAAGAAAAAAATCTTATTATATCTGCCCCTTTTTTCAAACAATCTGTTCAAACAATAATAATCGTCCAGTAACAAAACAAAATGAATAACTCTTTCTAATTTTCTAACTAATACAATGATGATATATTAGTATTAGATGATGGATAGATGGCTTTTGTTGAGGTTCTGATAAGGGTGGACGTTTTACCCCGCCAGGCCAGCATTCTTTAGGTCCGATTCTCTGGCCATCGACAGGACGGTTTGACGGAAGATCCAGTCGAATACCACATGAACCTGCAAGGAGTGAGTACATATTATTGCTTCGTACGGCGGAAAGTACGTTATTTGCTTAGTACGGCGGGAAGTACTTGATTACTGGGCATAGCGGAAGGTGTTTGCCTAAGTACGGTGTGAAGGTACTATAAATTAGTTTTGCTTGGCATAGCACGAAGGTGCTATAAATTGTTTGCTGACGTCCGGTGTGAAAGGACTGATTGTTTGCTTAAGTACGGCGCAAAGGTACTGTAAATTAGTTTTGCATGGCACGGCGCGAAGGTGCTATAAATTTTGCTGACGGACAGCGGGAAGGTACGGAAATAGGACATTTTTCTTTCTCAGACGCGTCTTCTTGACGTTGTGTTCGTCAGGCTGCATCGGTGAGTGCCTGAGAGTTGTGTGTGCGTTCTTTGTGCTTGTCTGTGTCTCTCGCTCTCTTTTTCTCTCCCTCTATCTGTGTGAGTTTACCTTCCTTCCTTTCTCTCTCTGTGTGTGTAAGAGTGTGAGTTCACATGTAAATTAGGAGTTTTGAGCTGGCTGCCGTTTCACAAAGTCAACTTTTAAAAACCTCCTTTAGGAACTCAAAATAAACATAAAACAACAGTAAATATAAAAATCTCTCCCTGAAGCCAAGAACATTACGAGATAAATACTGAAACTAATAATTACTAACTGCGCTGAAAGCAAGCCGGCTCCTCCGGGAACATCTTATCTGGTACTGGGATATCGCCTCCTGAAAAAACAGAAACAAAAAAAAAATTATGCTACTAAAACATCTCAATTTAGAACGAGACTAAATAATACATATAAAACATTAATCATATTTTTCTGCACTTATGAAACAGTTATAACGAGATAAGATCGTCCCTAAAAACGCATCCGGAAAAACAGGTCAGCTACCTAAATAACAATAAAAAATAAAAAATAAAATATTTGCATGCTTATTTCGAACAATTAAACATAGCCGAATTGTTTACTAACATTTGAGAAATCGATCTATCTTGTTTACAAAATTCTAGTCCAAATACTTTATGTTTTAAGCTTAACAAACGTGGAATTTGAATGTTCTTGCATTGGTTTTGGCATTAGCATAGCTGTTCGTTTGCGTTCCGGTCATTGGTTTTTTTAACGATAAAAATCCAAATTATTTCGCAGAAACAAGCGGACAGGATCACGTTTCTTGTGTTGAAAAACTAAATGTGAACCGATCCGACTTTAATCAGCTAAAAAAATACGTTTTTGAGATCGACATCAGCAGCTCACTGATAGCTACCGTGGCTAGCTCAGTACACCCGTAACTACGATGCTATATTCACCCGTCTAAAGTCCGTAAATAGGTCGTCATAACGGTAGAAACCGGACATTTTAAAATTGTATTTTCTCTGCAAAAAGAAGTTGGGAAATTCACTTACCGATTTTAAACACATCTTTTGGACGACCAGGCTAAAGTCTGACGTCATCTTTACACGTCGACCGGAAAGAGAAAAAAGTAAAGTCCCCTCCTTCTTCCTATAAAGATACTGTGCTAAATATTTGTCGAAGCAGGACCCGTAGTGGCCAAACATTGATACTACAAAATTTGCAGATTAATTTACCTTTTTTAGACAATAATTTAAGTTTTTAGAGGCTTGAATACAAAATAAAAATAAAAATAAACAATAAAAACTTGGCACTTGTAAATTATATAACTAAAATATCTGACAGTCATGGGAAATAATAGAAGTAAAAAATCTCCTACAGGAGCAGAAACAAACACAAAAGATTCAAGATTCATGAGCCAAAAACATCCGGAATCAGTTAAATATGTCAAAGAATGGATGGTAAAATATAAGATAGAACCCAACCTTAAAGTAGATACCTGGAAAACACTTATTTCTGTATTGCAAAACCAAATTATTCTAAACAAAGGCAAGAAGAAAGATGAATTAGAACACCAATTGGCAATTGCTAAAATATGGCATTATGAATCACTAATTAGGCGTGAAGAGATAAAACATCTAAGGAGGCCAAACTCCAACAAAAACAAATGACTGACACAATGTTTGTTAAACCTGAAGACAATGAAACAATATCTGTGAGTCACCCTCCCTCTTATGATACAGCGGGGGCCTCATTTTCAACCCAACCACCATCTGTTTATCCTATCGATGAACTTGCCAAACTAAGCAGATTGTCAGAGGCCAAAACAGATAACCACATTGTCACTAGAAAAATGTCAAAAATGCAGTCCTCCACTTCACAACCTCCTTGCTCCTCTTCGAACGCTTTCCCTCTGATACAAGTCATGAATCCAACTGCAAATATAAAAGGCAACCCGCAACATGCTTTAGTTTTTAGGCCATGGACCCTCGAAGAGGCTAGAAAAGCTGTTGAAGGGGTTAGCAGTCACTTAGAGGATCCTGAAATGTAGATCATGGATATGGAGGGTATTATACATTCCTATCGCCTTAATGGTCATGAGACCGGGGAAGCAGCTCAGTTGTCTTTGGGAAAACATTGGGCCAGAGTGCGTGGTGACTACATTGGCAGGAGAAATGATTGGGTCCCCCTCACCTATGATATAACAACCCCAAACCACCTAACTGGACGTTACAAGCAACAGTGGGATGCTCTTTGTGGTAGAGTGTGCAGTTTTCAAACGAAAAGCTGATTACGCTGCACTCTCTGCAATCAAACAAAAACAAGGGGAAGATGTTGATGATTTTAAATTAAGATATGAAAAGGATTTCAAAATTTATAGCGGTATCAATCACAATGACGAGCCAACCTCAGCTTATCAACAACAGCTGAAGAACGGTCTGCTACAATCTTGTAGTCCAAACATTTCAGGTTGGATAAAGAAACACTTTGTAGAACTGGACACTTGTACTGTTGATGTTTTTATGCAATGGGTACGTCATGCTGAGAAAGTGCTGAAAAAGAAAACAGGAGATAACCCTGACAACAACACAAATGTGTTTTACAGTAATGACCCAGACTCAGAAATATATTACAATGCTCCTATGAGTAACAGCAACAGAGGAAGACGCATGAGACCAAGAGGCTGTGATACAAACCACAGTATAGCCGTTCCCGACGATATCATCCTGACGACTGCTGGAGGTGTGGCGAGATCGGACATCTTGCACATGACTGCAAGAAAGATTTAGATCAACCAAACAGAGGAGAATTTGCTCACAGAGAAGCATTTCCTGCTACAAGAAACCGCTCCGATAACAGAGACGATTATAATGCATGACTAGTTGATAACACTCCCAACTCCAGCTCTGTCGAAGAACAGGAAGTTGTGAATATTTGTTCAGCTTTGGATTTATTGAATTCTTTGAAAGAAAGACCTTATATAACGCTTAAAGTCAACTCAGTCCATGTGGATTTTCTTTGCGATACAGGTGCACGTAAAACAGTTTTAAAAACCAGTGTTCCTGGTCTTATAATACCTGTTTTAATCCTGATTTATTCTTATCATCAGAATATTCTTCAATAGACCCAAACACCTATGACAGAAACCAGTCTAATATTTATGATCCTTCTTTATGTAATTATTTTAATGAAAATCAGTTCAACTCTTTCATTGCTTCTTGTAAAATGTCCAACACCCTTTCTTCTCTCCACCTTAACATAAGAAGTCTTTCAAAAAACTATGATCACTTTTACCATTATCTTGCATCACTGAACCATAAGTTCACAATAATTGCATTGACCGAAACTTGGCTAAATGATGAAATCCATTCACTGTTTAATATTGATGGTTACACAGCTGTTCACCGATGTAGAGGAAGTCGAGGAGGAGGAGTCTCTCTTTATGTTCAAAAGGACCATGAATTCAGACAGAGATCTGATTTTGAAGAGAAGTTTCATGGCTGTAATACAGAATGTGTTTTTATTGAGGTTCAATCTATGAAAAGAAAATTGATTGTAGGATGTATCTACCGTCCTCCTAATATAGACATAAACAATTTCAAAGAATGTCTTTCAGATATCTTAGAACTTGTTGCTAAAGAGGGTAAACTTTGTTATTTATTAGGTGACTTCAATGTCAACCTCTTGAATGAAAACAAACATCACATAGATGACCTTACAAATATTTTGTCTTCAAATTATTTTTATCCCCTCATTTGTAAGCCCACTAGAATAACTCCTCAGTCCTCTACATTGATAGACAATATTTTTACTAATGCATTGACTGATGTTATAAAATCTGGTATTCTTTATACTGATATTTCAGACCACCTTCCTGTTTTTCAGTTTTCTTCCGTAATTAACAAACAGTCCACAAATAAATCAAAGTTAATTTATTTTAGAAATTTCAATGAAAGTAACATTAACAACTTCTCAAGTATACTTGCAAATATGTCTTGGGAAACAGTATATGAAGTTTCTGATGTGAATGTGGCCTATAAGAATTTTTATGCAAAATTTCGTTCCGTTTTTGACAAATGTTTTCCTCTGATTTCTAAAGGTAAAGGAAGTTCTGTAAAATTTAACAAACCATGGTTTACTCCAGAACTTAAGAAATCTGCATTAAAGAAAAACAAGTTATATAAAAGATATTTACAAAACCCAAGTCCTTTAAATTTAGCAACATACAAAAATCATAGGAATAATTATAATCACCTCATTAGAAATACTAAACGAAATTACTATAGCGATCAATTTACTCAATCATCAAATAATTCAAAAACTACATGGGATATTTTAAAAGTACTACTCAATAAGAAAAATGCCTCTACCCCATCCCAGGCTACATTTCAGAATGGCACTTCAATCATAACAGATCCAACAGAAATTGCAAATAAATTTAATCATTATTTTATAAATGTGGGACCACACCTCCATCCATCCATCCATCCATCCATCTTCTTCCGCTTATCCGGGGTCGGGTCGCGGGGGTAGCAGCCTAAGTAGGGAGGCCCAGACTTCCCTCTCCCCAGCCACTTGGAGCAGCTCCTCCGGGGGAATCCCAAGGCGTTCCCAGGCCAGCCGAGAAACATAGTCCCTCCAGCGCGTCCTGGGTCTTCCTCTGGGTCTCCTCCCGGTGGGACGTGCCCGGAACACCTCACCAGGGAGGCGTCCAGGAGGCATCCTAACCAGATGCCCGAGCCACCTCAACTGGCTCCTCTCGATGTGGAGAAGCAGCGGCTCTACTCCGAGTCCCTCCCGGATGACTGAGCTTCTCACCCTATCTCTAAGGGAGAGTCCAGCCACCCTGCGGAGAAAACTCATTTCAGCCGCTTGTATCCGAGATCTTGTTCTTTCGGTCATAACCCAAAGCTCATGACCATAGATGAGGGTGGGAACGTAGATCGATCGGTAAATTGAGAGCTTTGCCTTTTGACTCAGCTCTCTCTTCACCACGACAGACCGGTACAGCGCCCGCTTCACTGCGGACGCTGCACCTATCCGCCTATCGATCTCACACTCCAGTTTTCCCTCATTCGTGAACAAGATCCCGACCACACCTTGCAAAGAATATTGATAATGTTTCTGGTTCTCCTTCTGATTTCATAAATGAAAATTATCCCTCTTTAAATACGTTTGATCCAATAAAACCTTTAGAAGTACTTGACATCATTAAGAATCTTAAAAACTCTTCTGCTGGCCATGATGAAATTACAGCCTATGTTATCAAAAAAGTTGCACCTATAATTGTTGCTCCGTTAACATTTGACGTCTTTGTTTTAGCTAAGGTCCTACTTGGAACATAAAATTAGAAAAGATAAATAAATTCACAGACCCTTTTTTTTTTTTAGATGCCAGAAAGGGAAAAATATAGTTGTGTAGGTTTTAAAAAAAAATTTAATACCTCGTCAGATGACGTTTATTACTTTTTAATACCATGTTAAACTGTCTATGCATTTTTGAGCATTTTTGCTTTGTCCCTTACCCATTTTGAACTAGATTTGGATCCAGTAGGGGGTTTCACATAGGGTGACTAATACTGGATTTGTTAAGTAACAGGACAGTGATAAAAGATCCTTATGGCAAGAATCACTTCAACTCAAATGAGCGGATTCTTCTTAGCCTCTGACACCAAAAGGTTTCACTGTTTGTTTCCTGTTATTTTGGTATGAAACAAAAGAACCAAGCGGTACTTTTATTTCCTTTTCACACTCACAAACATGCATGCATACATTTTTAGCGCTGCTTTTTATTCCTATTTATCTTAAAGTAGAGGGCTCCGCCGCCCTACACAGAATTTAATTGACTGTTTTTAGTTGTTTATCTAAGTCAAAGGAGTCTGTCCTCCTGCGGAATTTAACTACTTCTTTTTACTTATTCCTATTTATCTTAAAGTAGAGGGCTCCGCCGCCCTACACAGAATTTAATTGACTGTTTTTAGTTGTTTATCTAAGTCAAAGGAGTCTGTCCTCCTGCGGAATTTAACTACTTATTTTTAGAGAGTCAGAGAGTCAGAGTCAGAGTCAGAGAGTCTTTATTGTCATTTGCACCGCATGTGGTACATGAGATGAAAACGAGATTATGTACACGAGGTCCCAGTTACATCCAACAACAAATGAAAGAGAAAAACAGTAATAACATCTAGAACTAACTAAGAAAAGCATCAACTAGTAATACACAGCTAACTAAGAAAAGCATCAACTAGTAATACACAGCAGCACGAACATGAGTTTGTATGAGCAGATGGTCACAGATGAACACAGATGAATACAGCAACAAGAAAACAGATCAGCATCAGTATGATGTGATATTTTGCAGTGTTTATTTTTTATTTTATTTTTATTTATTCATGAGTCTAACAGCCTCAGGGTAGAAGCTGTTCCTCAGTCTAGTGGTTCTACACTTGATGCTCCT
>JBBPBX010077650.1:0-10188 GCA_038048925.1 Garcialebias charrua | reverse complement strand
ATTTTTTTTTTTAATGGGAGGTGCGTCATAACCGCAAAACGTCGTAACTCGAGACCGTCGTGAGTCGAGAACTACCTGTAGTAAACATGCGTCTCAGGTGAACTTTTACTTAATAAATTGCACTTCAATGGTCAAATCAGCTGCATTTCTCCTGGTCGGAGCAGAGAAATGAAGCTGATTTGATGGTTGCTCCAGGCGAGCAGAACGAAGGTGGCATGCTATAAGCTGATTGTGTCATTAATAGCCACTTTTACCTATTACATGACACAACGGCATGCCATACTGCTCAAGTGCCTTCTAGTGGCTGAAAATGGTAGTGTTCAACTTTTTCAGTCAGAATGAATGAAAATGGTCATAACTCAGCCAAAAATTGTTTTATAAATATGAGGGGAAAAAATCCATAAATAAGATGCTTCTGTGTATAAGTCGCAGGGCATGCAAATTATGCAAAAATCCACGACTCATAGGCCAAAAAATACGGTAACTACGGTAGTTGTTTGCAGAAAAACAATCACAAGCATGTTTCATTAGTTGTACAGTGCAAGAAAAGCTGTTCAGCACTTCAAAAGTTCTGGTAAATCTTTTTATTTAAGCAAGCTGTGAATGTGAAGTTTCATAAGTGAAGTCTGTTTCCCCTATTGGTAGAATATTCAATTAAAAATAAAACCTAAAATCTAATACAAGTAGGTGTGAATAGGGCCGGCCCGTGGCATAGGCAGTGAAAACAGATGCATGCATGGATGAATGGATGGATGGATGGATGGATGGAGCAAAAGTTAAATAGATGGATTTTCTTGGTTTTACATTTAATTTCTGTTTTTAAAAACATAAACTGACCATCTTCATTTGCAGGCCCAACAGCCTGGAATACTCTTCCCTATGAGCTGCCGTCTCTGATCTGGTTCTGTTCAAAGCCAGATTGAAGACCCGTTCATTTTAAAGGGCTTTTGGTGTTTGACTTTTAGTATTTAGTTTATTCATTTATTATTATTTTATCTCCTTTACCTCCTTTTATTGTGGCTGTGTTTTTAGTTTGCACTGATTTATTGTGCCCTGTTTTATTTTTTATCTCGTAATGCACTTTGGTCAATGCAAGGCGTTATTGGAAGGTGCTATATAAATAAAGTTCATTACTGTATTATTATTATTATTATTATTATTATTATTATTATTATTATTATTATAAAAAAGAACCTAAATCTGATGGATTTATTAAATGTTTTGTTTATTTATTTTGGCTGATTTTTCTCTGTTTACCTGTGGGTCAGGGGGAAGGCGTGGCGTACCGAGGAAGAGTTTTACTGGAACTGACCACAAAGCTGGTGGACAAGCTGGAGCAGAAATCTGAAGACATCCCTTCGGACGATCTTCTGGTAGTGGAGGTGAGAGAACATCCGAAGACTGATCCTGACAGAAAAACAGACAAAAACAAAAATGTTCCCTCTCCTGTCGGTCTTCCAGAAGTTTCTGAGGAAGAGGAAGTTTTCGCTCTTCGTAGCGTTTTACTCGGCCACGCTCCTCCAGGACGTCGACGATGCTACCCAGTTTGAGGTCAGCATTGGTAACTACGGCAACAAGTTTGACTACACCTGCCTCCCTCTGGCCTCCACCACGCAGTTCAGCCGCGCCGTGTTCGACGGTACGTTAGAGGTCAAAGGTCAGCCTGTAAAACTTAAAGGAGAAATGAAAAGTGTTTTTAAGCTAATAGTAGTCTAATGAAAAGCATAAAATAAGCTTGTTGAGAAATTTTCACAAGTCAAAAATGTCATCCTAACTCAAATTTAGACTTTGCAAAGTGAAGAAATTCTCATCTGGTGTTTTTGACCCCCCTCCCCCTGCCTGCTCTCCGTCCCCTGAATATGACATAGGCAGTGCAACTGGAGTTCATCCTCATACAGTAATATTAGTGTGTGTATCTAGTTGTGGACAAAAAGGTTTCAGTGTGTATCCTCATACAGTAATATTAGTGTGTGTATCTAGTTGTGGACAAAAAGGTTTCAGTGTGTAGCAATTAGGGATGCAGCAAAAAAAATCTATTTTTTAAAGAATCAAGATTCTTAGTCCTGGCGATTCAGAATCGATTCTAAAAGCCCCAAAATCGATTTTAAAACTTTTTTTAAATTTTATATTGTATTTTTACCGCTCCTGTGCATTCGGCCGCTGTAGAATTTTGGCCGTGTAGGGCCACCGTAGTTAGTTAGCCAGGCAGCTCCCAATGGAGCCTGCTAGCAAGGAGGGAGACAGCATGTTTCAACTTGCTCCTTCATCTTTAAAAATCATTTTAGATCCTACTATGTTCTGGGGAAGACAGAGCTTAACAAGACATTGGTAACTGTTTCAGGACATTTTCAACACCCCCACTTCCACGTTAGCATACGGCGCTAGCATGCTAACGTTAGCATACGGCGCTAGCATGCTAACGTTAGCATGCGGCGGCTAACGCACGGCTATTCGTATTTCCAGGATAGAAATGCCCATTAATGCACTAAATCACCAAACTGTTTTTGACAAACTAAAGTGATATCCTTCAGATTCAAAAAAGTCTTCTGCTTCCATTTTAAATGACAGACAGGAGGACAGTAATGATGGGTTTATAGCTTCAGTGTTATTGTAAGATAGCAAAGGAGGTCTTAATTGTGTCATAAAAGTGCGTCCAGAAAATTACTACAGAAATCACTGTACTTCGGCATGTAGCAGGAAAAATGTAAAAAACTATTTCTTTAAGCTACTGACTTGAAAAAAGCATACTAAGTATGTTTATGTGTGTTGTTTACTATATGAAATTCTTGTTATATCGATTTTTTCAGATTTGATTACATTTCTCCTTTAACGAGCACTGCTGTGTTCTGGGAGTTTACCTGGGTGTTGCTTTGGTCAAGTTCTCTGTTAGATCTTGTGTTTTTGTACCTTTTTGTTTCTATATACAGTATTATTTTAAGGTTCACGTTTAATTTGTCTTTGCAGTATTTCTTGTTGCATTTTAAGAAGCTGGAACCTTTTTTATTTTGTTTGTTTAATTCATCTTCCAGGGGTTTGCTGCTAATCTCCACTCAACCTTTCTTTGTCAGTGACTCTGGTTTTCTCTGTTTGCTACTAGATTATTGGCTATGCTCACGTTCTTTGTTTGGCTTCAAATTTGTAGCTAACATTCTGCTTCGATTCATACAGACTGGGACTTTTTTAGATTGTATGCTCTAGCAGACTGGTACAACTGTTGTACCTTCCTAATAAACTGGCTTTTCCATGTGGAACAGTTTTATTGCTCAGGTTAACAACTGAGATTAAATATCTGTAGGACAGTTTAGCCCATTAGCTGCTATAGGCAGATAGATCAGAAGGTCCTCAGCAAAACAGTATATAATTTTTAAAAATGGAACCTATCGGAAGCATATATGACCAATTAAAGGGGTCAAATATGGAGCCTTGGGGTACTCCACAAATAAGTGGGGACACGTGAATAATACCTCGCTGAATGGCCAGACAAAAAAAAAACACTACCATCTGACAGGTATGACTGGAAATGTTTGACATCTTAAATGCCAACACACAGGCCAAGACATGAAGGAAAAATGATAACAGAATATTCTGAACCTACAGCTTAAACAGAGTCATGAAAGAGTCTTAATGAGTTGTTTTTGTGCTGTGGCACAATTTGAAGTTTCTCAGTAAGACCATTTGAATCTACTTATGAGTATAATTGGTTTTAATATACGGTACCTTTTATTTTAAAAGGAACCTTAAGTTTTTTATTTCTCACTTGCTCTCTAGCAAGGTGGACACTTTTTCTTCCTCCAGCTCTCATGTCCTTCTCCTGCCTTTTTTGCTCTCCGACTGTGTATCGGAGCTCCTATTTTACACATCTTCCGAAACTAAAACTACTGTCATGGATCTGGTCAGCTGGACTTTCAACGCAATCGATAAAATCTTTTCAACAAAGCGACAGGGTCCTGGAGAGCCCTCATGCCCTGCTGAGACGCACACAGCAGGATACATCATGGATCCATGGTGAGTTTGGAAGCTGATGTGTCTTTCTGTATTGTCTCAGGAGGACGCCGATGATGTTTATATACTTTGTAATTGGAACCATGATAGCAGGGTTTCAACTTTTTGGCATCGGCGGATTCCTATGTTATTAGCAACTGAAGAACACGGTAGCAGCAGTTTCGGCCATGACCAAACTACTGAGTCTGTGCGAAGGTTTGGTTCCTGCTTCAAGTATCAAAATCAGCTGATTTACAAGCTAAACCATTAGATGGAAGTGATTAGCGAGAATCGCCGGCCACCTGCGGCTTCTGGGACTCGCCTGCATGCTGGGGACGACCTTGGAGGGGGCTCATAAGCACGGACCAATGGAATGCCCACAAATCTGACCATTTTGGAATTGAAAGTACCAGCAGAACTCAAGTCTGTCAAGAACAAAAGTCTGCCTGAAAAGAAAAAAAAATCAACAATTGTGGCTTATCTGAATCTGACTCCCCTGGTTGGCCTCAAAGCAGGCTGACTTATCAAATTCCTCCTGGGATATGTGATATAAACTATGGAAAAGCTCTGTCTATCCCGAGAACTTGATGTGCAGGCTTATCAAAACTGTGCCGGCTGACACCAACATCTTATCAGGACTATGGACTATCTGGAAGTGCTGCCTGGACAAATCTCATCATCTTGTCAACAAATGTATATGTAACGTGTTATAAATGTGCTGCTGGTAGAGTTTTTGACGTCTTAAATTGTGTCCTGATAGGACAAGATATGAAGATATCTTTTTTGTAATACCACTATACATCCTCATGGCCTTTTCCACTTTTCTATCTAAAAAGTATTCTGATAAAGGATAAAGGGCCGCGCTCTCAGGAGCAGCAGCAACTCTGCCCATCTTTCGGACGAATGTACAAACATAATCTCACTGTTTCTCGGTGCAATGATAATAATATTAATGATAATAAATTGACTGAACTCAGTAACTGCCTATCAGCCATTAAGATATGGCTTAATGATAACCACCTGCAGCTAAATGCTAACAAGACTGAAACGCTTATCGTTGCTCCGGATGATAAAATCATGGAAATTAAGAAGCATCTTGGGTTCCTAAACCTTGCAAACAAAAACAGCCTCAGATATCTGGGTGTTCTCTTTGACAGCTCTCTGTCAATGGACAATCATTGCAAATTGTTAGTTCGAAACAGTTTTTATCATTTACAGAATATTTCTAAGCTACGAGCTATTGTATCACAAAAGGAATTAGAAATGATTGTCCATGCATTTATTTCTTCTCGCCTAGACTATTGTAACAGCCTTTTAGTGGGGATTAGTAAATCCTCCATAGCTTCCCTTCAATCTGTGCAAAACGCTGCAGCCAGGCTTTTGACTAGAACCCCCAGAACAGCTCATATCACTCCGGTTCTGGTCTCACTACACTGGCTCCCAATTTATTTTAGGTCACATTTTAAAATTTTATTATTAACTTTTAAAGCATTACATGGTGAGGCTCCTAAATATTTATTGGACCTTTTGAAGCCTCTTTGTCCATCTAGAACTCTGAGGTCTTCCAATAAGCTACTGCTGACAGTTCCGAGAACTCATTTTAGAACTCGTGGCGATAGAGCATTTGAAGTGGTGGCTCCGAGGCTCTGGAACGCTCTCCCTATAACAATACGCTGCTCCGAGTCAACAGCTGCATTTAAAAACAGTCTTAAGACTCATCTCTTCAGACAGGCGTTTGGTTAGCTTTGTACATTGTTTTTAGAGCTTGTTATATTTTACCTTTTGTATAGTATCTTTGTGATTTTATGATTTTATTTTCCTTTTGTGAAGCACTTTGTGACTCTCATGTCTGTGAAATGTGCTATATAAATAAAACTTACTTACTTACTTACTTAAAACTTATTCGGATTCTGAAGTTAGGAGGAACAAAAGTATTTGGGTCATTCTTTCTGACTACAGCCTGTTGAAAAGTTTGAAACACTAATGAGGAATAATTATACCAACATTATCTTTGTTCATAGTCGATAAAATAACATTTTTTACCGGTTTGTTATCACAAATGGAGTTATTTGTTGAAACCAAGCTTTACCTTTGGCGTTTGTTCCAGGCTGTCATTATTACTACCTGCCGTGGGGAAACATCAAGCCGGTAGTGGTTCTGTCCTCTGAGTGGGAAGATATCCGTCCGAGGATTGAGGCGCTCAACATGCTGCTGACCATCATAGACCGACTGGTGTGTGGTGCTGTACCCGAGAACTTTTTACAAACACTAACAAGCGCTACAGAAAACTTTTGTTGATTCAATGCATTCAGGAGGCAAACCTGCAGCGGGTGCAGCTGGAAGTGAAGACCGGCAGCGATCTGGACGAGGTGGAGCTGCGTGTGGTGGAGCTCTTGGATCAGCTGATCGCAGACTGCAGGTAAACTCGTGAAGAACTTGTTGGACCCGCAGTAAATGCCGCCCGTCTCTCACGTGTCTCCGTCTGTGTTCCGGCAGTGAGGAGCTGCCCTCCTTGGAGCAGTGGCAGTGTGCGACACCTCTGGACCGCTCTCTGAGACACCTTCGACGCCTCCACCTGCAACAGATCGTAGCCGCAGCGCGGGCTCTGAAACACGGACCTGAAACCGAGCTCTCCACGGTTCTGGAGCAGGCCGAGGACTGGGCCAACAGACTCAAGAACATGGCTGAAGAGGTGGTACCACGTTTTTACCGCAGACTACTTTTAAACACAAAGCGCTATAAGAGTCGTGAACTCAAGGGCTCGAACCAGAGGCACCTTGTTTACTTTTCTTGTAAAGAGCCAACGAACGCTCTTTCTGTCTGGTTGTCCCCCCTCAGCCTCAGAACAGTCTTCCAGATATCGTGATCTGGATGCTGCAGGGCGACCGCCGAGTGGCGTACCACCGAATCCCGGCGCACACCGTCCTCTTCTCTCAGGAACATTGTGGGAAACGCTGTGGACAGCTGCAGAACGTCTTCCTCAAGGTACGTAGGCGCGTGCTCTCACTCACTCCTCTCCAGAGAAGAACTGTGACCGACCTGTTGCGTTTTTGCTGCTCAGTGCCCGCAGGGCAGCGGAGGAGAAGCCAAACTTCCCGGTCAGCTGAGGGTGAAAGTGTGGTTCGGATTGGCTGCGGACGCCAAACACTTCAACCAACACGCCGAAGGAAAACTGTCCGTCTTTGCCGAGACGGTAAGAGATGATTCTGGATGGGAGTCTTTATAAAGGAAAAGTTTACAAGCTATGTTGTATGGTCTACTCTGGAGACAGAGACATGGACAAAAAGACTGGAGACAGAACTGGAAGTGGCAGAAATGACGATGTCATCAAAACCATCGATCATTCAGTCATCAAAAAGTTCTTAAACTCAAGAACTGGACAGTGTTGCGTCGACACACTGTAGAAGCTTGTCAGAAAGCCGACCAAGAAGCAGTTTTAATAACAAGCGGTGCACAGATGTCCCTCGTCACTGAGGGTTTGAACGGTGAATGTTTGTAGTTTTGGAGATGAGTGTTTTTCTGGATAGGAATTAAACAGGGAAAGTAATGTTAAGGAATAAAATGTAAATTCATGTTTGTGGTGCAAGAAGTTCAAGTGGATAGTTAGTTAATAATAATAATAATAATGAATTTAATTAATAACGCACTTTTCATTAATGAAAATCTCAAAGTGCTAGTTACACTATGAGTTACACTGGGTAGAAGAACAGAAGTACCAAAAGTTCATGCTCAGTAATCCAGGTACAACAATGTTCAGTCTGGAGGCGTTGACCGGGGAGAGGGCGTGCCCCGGAGGCCATTTTAGCACTAGCAAACTGTTTTTTTTAAGAGTGTGCTGTTTGTGGGAATCAGTTTGTTTGGTGGCTCCTCAGACTGAAGAAGTCCTTTGGATGAAGGATGAAACATCTCAGAAAAAAAAAAAATCCAGAGTCAGAGTTGTGTGTTTGTTCCTTCTGAAGTCCACGACCATCTCCTTTGTCCTTCAGATAACCTGACTTAATATTGTAAGAACAAAAGCTAGATTTTTGTTTATTTATTTATTTTGCCCGTGCGAGGCGGCACATACAATGGCGGAACCAGGAGGGTGGCCAGTGGTGAACTTGACCACGATATATTAATCTTGGGCCACCCCGAGGGCCACCTCACTCTTTAAGGAAACTATACTTTTAAGCTATTTAAAAACTAGCAAGCATAGTTTCCTCAAACAGTTGAGAGGATTTTTTTTACATAGAGGTACCGGTAGTCCTCGACTAACAACAGAGATCTGTTCCTACGCGGCGTCGTAAACCAAATTTCGACGTAAGTCGGAACATATGTACATGCTGCACCTTATATGTACAGTACTGTATTACCAAGCACTTAGCCTATTCTAACACAGTACCCTACATAATTATCAAAAAACACATACATTTGGGAGCCATAATGAAGGGAAAAAAGAGTTAATTTCCTACTGGGATGCTGGTGAAGCCATTTCCTCCGTCCATCCTCCGTATTCTCCATTCGTTTACGACGTAAAACCGCCGTCCAGCTCGGTCCATCCTCTGTTTTCTCTATTTGTTTACAATGTAAAACCGCGTTCACAGTACAGTTTTGTTTTGTTTTTTGAATGTCCAGAGGACCAGACTTAGCTTTTTTAGAGAGTACAGGGCAGCATTCCTCTGCCGCTACGTTTACGACGTGAAACCGGAAACCGCGTAACTCGGCTTTTCAAAATAAAATTTCAAAATATTAATAAAAAAATAAAATTAATGGGAGATGCGTGCGCCGTAACCACGAAACGTCGTAACTCGAGACCGTCGTAACCCGGGGACTACCTGTATACTGTGTATATGGTGGTGGCCATCTTGGATTTTTATGTGGCTATCCAGTTTTGGATAAGAACCTTTCTTATGCCTAAATGTAGCCACACACCAAAGTGAATGTTGTTACCAGACTTCTTTTTTTTTTTTTTACTTCTGTAGCTCAAGATGGACGGGTTAAGGGTGTTTCCAAATCTTTTTGTTGTGCTGTGACCTAAACCACCAGCGAGCTATAGCCACTTGCCTACTTTGTAACTCTGCATTGTGCGAATCATGATTCAGAGTCTGCTTTCCATGTTTTATTTTTCTGGACATTGTTTGTACACCTTCTGGTGCTGGTGTTTGAGAGTCCGCACCCCCCTGGTTGAAACCTTCTCTCCGGTCCTCGGCAGTATGAAAACCAGACTCGGCTCGCCCTGGTCGGGAGCTGGGGAACGACAGGGCTAACGTATCCGAAGTTCAGCGACGTCACCGGGAGAGTGAAGCTGCCCAAAGAGAGCTTCAAACCCTCGCCTGGATGGAACTGGGCTGGAGACTGGTTCATCAGCCCCGAGAGGACGTGAGTCCACTAGTCCGCACCTGTCCCACAGTGTACAGGTAGTTTCAGTTTAACCCTCCTGCTGCCCTTGGGTCAAGATGACCCACAGCACCTCATAACTGAGGCCTCATTTGGACCAAGAGCAGCAGGAGGGTTAAATTATTATTATTTTACTTCTTTAGATTTTAGAGTCACGAGTCTTTTAAAGTAATAAAAATAATTTAGACCTATTCTGTTTAAAACCTGTTATCCAATAAATTTCAATTCAGTTCAATTCAACCTTTGTTTAGACAGATAAATCACATTGAGCCTCGAAGACTCATTTACAACTGAGATCTGTTTAGACAGGAAAAAAGTAATTAAAAAAAATCCTATCAAACTCTTTCTTCTTGGCTGAGAAGAAAGAGTTTGATAATGAAAAACACCTCGTACATACAAGCACAAGGTGATGTAGACATTCCACTGGGGGGATGACAAGGGCGGTGAGGATGTCCAAGGACGCTCTTGGGGGTGCTGTAGGAGTTCTGATCAGAATGGGATAATCAGCCAGTTCCCTCCGATGAGATCCATAAACATTCTCAAGGGACGTCGGGGAATGGCCAAGGACAACGCCGCAGTTTCACAGACAGGACGGAATGGAGGAGGGGAAATGCGTCGGCCATCGGCAAGAGCATGTGGTGAAATTAATTTATGAAAATACACTTATTTTAATGTACTTTTAAAGCTATGGTTAATGAGCTCCATTTCATAGAACTAACGAAATACAGTCACAACAGAAGAACAATTTTATATATATAGATATATATATTTTATTTTTATTTTTTTATTATTAAAAATATATAATAAACAAAATGTACTCTTTTTACATAA
>JBBPBX010077647.1:0-16818 GCA_038048925.1 Garcialebias charrua | reverse complement strand
TGTGTGTTTGTGTTCAAGGAGGGAGAAGGAGGGGGGGCCGCCTGGAGAAAGAATACGATAGGAATTCCAAGTATGAAACGATATTTATATCGAGATAGTCTCAACTTATATCGCAAAAAAAGAGAGAAAAAAGTATTGAGATATTTTTAAAATATTGAGATATCGCCCTGCCCTACCTCCTACTCAGAAAGTTACCAAAAAGGCTGAGCATTACAAAGGCTGAATTTTGTGTCGTCTTAAATTAAAAGCCAGGCAATCCCAAACATTACATTTAATTATCTACACAAGTTGTAAATGATTAATGTAATCAATGATTCATTCACTTTGAATGAGTAAAAGTGTCAGTGTATTATTTGCAGCATAAAATTGAAGAACTGTGTTTCTGTGGCACAACATCAACAGAGTGGAAATAAAATGAATAAGTTGCAACATACAATTTCTTTTGTCCAACTTCCTCTTTTGCAAGCCAATTCCTGTTTTGCAAATGCAACCATTCCAAAATAATGATAATAATAATAATAAATATATATATAAAAACCACAAACATCCACATCTATTTTGAACGACAGACAGGGACAAATGCTTGTAAATGTGGTGGTATAGGAAGGCGAATAATTACCTAAATAAATCTCAGGTGCGTAGGGCTGGTTGGCGGTGGGCGTGGTGTATAACTAGCTGCCGCATTCAGTCGGACAGGTCGTTTTCGTGCTCCCGCTGAATGGCTGGTGGCCGTGGGTGTTGGCCGTGCAAGGCAACCCGTCGCTGAGTGTGGTGCGGGCCGGTGTTGATTCCTTTACGGGGTAGGTGTTGTCTCTCTCTGCACTATAGCAATATCGAACAGAAACCCTAAATGGAGGTGTTGTTATAGGTAAAACGGCCGCGGCGCTGCGCTTCTCCGCCCCCTCATGCTGTGAGGGTGTGTGTGTGTGTACGTGGTTGTGAAGCCGGCAGGTCCCTTCCACCTGCCACTGCTGCTCTGTTTCCGGAGACTGATGCTCTGTCTTCCGGGTCCGCTCTGGGTTCCTGGCGACTGCGTTTGGGGGAAGCTCTGTACGAGTGATTGAAACACGGACCGTGGCGTCGTCAGCTGTTTCCCTGACCGTGGTGTCGTCAGCTGTTTCGAGAGTACTTGGCTGTTTCCCTTACAGCGGCGCGTGGAGTGTGACGTCAGTGCAGCCAGCTGCTTGTCGCTGGAATGTGACGCGAGTGTACCCCGGTCGAATGGTGAACTGTATATATTTATTGTAATTGTTTATGTCTATGTGAGTAATTGTTTTGTGTGGAGTAGTCAGTATCTTTGGGGTTTAAAGGGTTTTTGGGTTTGTTTATTTAGAAGTGGTGTTGGCATAGCAGCCCCATTTTGGTGAATAATTTACTGAACATTGAATGTAAAGGATGTTTAAAATGTGTTTGTTTACTTATTATTAATAACCGGTAGTGGTAGCCTGCCTTGCAAGGCGCCATCCAGACCTACCGGGAGCAACTCAGGGTTAAGTGTCTTGCCCAGGGACACAACAACACATGGTGAGCGGACGTGGGATTCGAACCACCAACCTTCCAATCGGGGGTCGACTGCCATTACCACTGTGCCACGGCCGCCCGACAATACCACTGTGCCACGGCCGCCCAACAATATAAAAGCAGGAGCAAACAGTGCCCCAAAGACTCATCTCTGCCTGATGCCCTCAACAAGTTTTATGCACGGTTTGAAGACCCAAATAGACCACCCAGCACCAGACTCACCTCATCACCAGAGGAAGAGCATCTCAGCGTGACCACAACAGAAGTGAGGAGTAGTCTCAGAAGGATCAACCCTCATAAAGCAACTGGACCGGACAACATCCCCGGGAAAGTTCTGAAGGAATGTGCGGACCAGCTCTGTGAGTTGCTGGCTGACATCTTCAACACCTCACTTGCTCTGGAAACAGTCCCCACCTGCCTGAAGACCGCCACCATCATCCCAGTCCCAAAAAGCTCCACATTGACTGGTCTGAACGACTATCGGCCGGTGGCCCTCACCCTGATAGTTGCAAAATGCTTCGAAAAACTGGTCATGACCCACATCAAAACAACCGTCAACATCAACGAGGACCCTCATCAGTATGCTTACCGTGAGAACCGATCAACAGAGGACGCCATCTCGTCCGTGGTCCACACTGCTCTCACCCACCTGGATCAGAAAGACTCCTACGTCCGTATGCTCTTTGTGGACTTCACATCTGCCTTCAACACCATGATCCCCCAAACTCTGATGGACAAACTATCCACACTTGGACTAAGCCCCTCCGTTTGTAACTGGGTACTAGACTTTTTAACAAACAGACCACAGTCAGTGAGGATCCACAACTTCTCCTCCTCCACCATTGCCCTCAGCACTAGCTCTCCTCAAGGATGTGTGTTGAGCCCCCTTCTGTTCACTCTGCTCACATATGATTGTGCAGCTACCCATCCAGGTTGTCATATTGTAAATGTTATGAGCTGAGAAAAGGGAAACACTGAGAATAAATCTGATTTACACACTGAGAATAAATCTGATTTACAATAATGATATTTATTTTAACAGACAAAGGGTTTGATTTCAAATTAACAGTACAGCATATTATTTAGGAAGTGACCCAAGATGTTTAAAACAGTCAGCTGCCCTCACATGCACTACAGAGACAAAACAAAATACAATTAAAAAAAACTAGGCAGACCAACAAAAGACAAAAACTTTAAGGACAGCAGGTGACAGTGATCAACTGTAAAAAACAAGACAAATTTATTAAATACAAAACTTTAATAGAGTCACTCTTAAAACAATTTAAAAATCACTGCGCACCTGCGGCGTCTGATAAGCCCACACCCAGTCACAGCAAATCCCGAACGGCACAGAAAAGTGTGGCCCTACCAGACAAAAATAAAGAACAAACAAAACCATATAATACAATTTAAAACCCAGAAACCTGCAAGCCTACCTGTGGCGTCGAACTCCACACCCAGGTAGTCCTGCTTCAATCTGCTTCTTTAAAACTGTGTGGTCCTGTTGTAAACACATCACACATCAGAATAAAACCCACCCGTTTATAAACAACAACCAATATGTTTAAAAAACAAGCCTTCAAACCTACCACAAGTGCCTGCACCACAGCATGTGTGAACACAACACACCTGGCTGCACCACAGCATGTGTGAACACAACACACCTGGCCACTCTCAGGAAATTGCACCCTGTCATCAATACTGACAACTTCCCTTTTCTAGAGGCTTACAGCACAGGGAAATTGTGCCACCTTGTGGTGCCACCTGTTACATTCCCCCCCATCATCGTGCATCGACGACCCGACGATGTACCTGAAGAAATTAACCAATACCGGACAGCTATTCTTTTGTCTGCACAGAACGGGGCAGCCTGAATGGGTTTGAATGTTGTCCCGCAGTCTTCCTAGTTGACCTCCTGGGCTCTGAAATTATGGTTGTACCAGTTTCCACAGCGGATACTTGGCCAGGAAAAAGCTGACCATCAGGTAGTACATCTTCAGAAATACCTGCTTCAATATCCGATAAGATTTCAGACTCAGGCAAATCAACAATTACATTCTCTGCCCCACTGTCAGTCAACACATTTTTCTCAGCCTCCATATCTTGAGACTCCACCACACTACTTTCAGGGACGCTTCTAAGCTCGGCCCGGTGTACTTGGCGGAAGGGTCCTTCCTGATCCACAGGTGCTATAGAATACACTACACCTCGATCAGGAGGTGGGCGAACCACTTGATAAGGAGTGGAGTCATAAAAATCCTGAATCTTACTCCGACCCCGGACAGAGTGATTTCTGGTATACACCAGATCTCCCTCCTGAAAATCTGGAGCAACATCCCCATCCTGATTTCTCTGAGCTCTTTTACTCTCCAATTTTCGATGCACCATGCTGTTGAACCGTTAGAGACTTTTGGTGCTCTTCTACCCACTCTTCCAAGGGCAGGCCAAGATCTTCATCAGTTTCCCTCCGTCCCACCAGGAAATCCACAGGCAACTGTGGCTCCCTACCAAACATCAAGAAGTAGGGTGTCATTCCAGTGGATTGATGGATAGTTGTATTATATGCAAAGGTAACTTGAGAAATATGGCGAGGCCACCTACGTTTCTGTTCTGGTGGAAGTGTTCGAAGTAAATCATGTAAGGTGCGATTAAAACGCTCACACTGCCCATTCCCCTGAGGATGATAAGGGGTAGTGCGGCTTTTCTCGATTTTATACAACTTACAGAGCTGATAGACCAAATTACTCTCAAAATTTCGCCCTTGATCAGAATGAATCCGGCTTGGGGGCCCAAACAGCTGAAACCAATGTTTCACTAGTGCCTCTGCAACAGTACTCGCACGCTGATCTTTCGTGGGAACAGCCTGTGTATACTTGGAAAATACATCAGTCATTACAAGAACATTTTCTCTACCATCTGTAGAAGGTTCTAAAACCGTGAAGTCTATTGCCAAAATCTCATGAGGTCTAGAAGCTTTGATCGCACCAATGTAGGTTTTAACCTTTGGCAACATGGCCTTCGATACCACACACCTTTCACAGTTTTTACACCACCTCTCTACATCTGAGTACATATTGGGCCAATAGTACCGCGAGCGAATCAACTGTAAAGTCCTCTCTACTCCCTGGTGGCCATGATCATCATGAAGTGAGCGAAGAACACCCTCCTGCAAACAATGTGGTAACACAGATTGTTCAACCTCAGTCTGTCCGTCAGAAGTGTAAACACAACGATAAAGGACAGATTCTCTTTCCCTAAGTCGACCCCACTGCCGAACTAACTCTCTAGTGGCTTTATCAAGCCCATCTCTCTCCTTAGCATCAGGCTTCCTACCCCTTACCCAAAATCGCCTAAAGGAACCAACAACAGGATCCTGATGTTGCAATGTACTAAGGTCAGTGGTTGACAGACCCGGTAATGCACAGATCTCTTCCTGTACTCCAGCAAACCCCTCATCTAGACCTAAGCCAGCCCCTACTTCTCTGTGCATGACATGTTGACGGGACAGTGCATCTGCATTAGCATTTTGCGAGCCTGGGCGGTATTTCAAAGTCAAATCAAAAGCTGCCAATTCAGAGACCCATCTCTTGCTCTGTTGCTCCAAATTTTGCTGTAGCCAAATGACTCAATGGATTATTATCTGTAAAGACTGTACAATTGTTACCCAGCAAATACTCTCTACATTTTTCTGTAACCACCCACTTAAGAGCTACTAATTCTAACTTCATAGAGCTGTAGTTACTCATGTTACGCTCAGTGGGCTTCAGACTGCGACTTGCGAATGCTACAGGACGCAACTTACCCCCATGCTCTTGAGAGAGTACTGCTCCTAACCCTCCATGACTGGCATCTACTTCCAAGACAAAAGGCTTCTGGAAGTCTGCATAGGCAAGAACAGGAGTTGTTATCAATGTAGCTTTGAGCTTCTGAAAACTCTGCTCACACTCTTCATCCCAGAAGTCACCCAAAGGCTTCTTAGGGGTTTTACCCCTTTTCCTAGGAGGAAGCAGTCTAGCAACAAGACGATTTAACGGGGCAGCCACCTTTGAAAAACCACCCATAAACCTCCTATAATAACTGGCAAACCCTAAAAATGAGCGAAGCTCTGCCAGAGTAGCGGGTCGCTTCCAGTCTCGTACTGCTGCTACCTTATCTGGGTCTGTAGAGACCCCCTCCTCTGATACCACATGACCCAAATACTTAACTCTCTTCTGGAAAAAATGACATTTTGATAGTTTGACCTTTAACCCCTGGCTTTCCAATCTGGAGAATACCTGATTTAACCGTTGCAAATGCTGTTCGACAGTTGAAGAGAAGATAATAACATCATCTGAATACAAAAGCAGTGACTGGTAGCGGCAGTCTCCAAACAGACGTTCCATCAGACGCTGAAAAGTACTGGGCACATTACACAAGCCAAAAGGCATGCGATTAAACTCAAATAGTCCAAATGGTGTGCAAAAAGCAGTTTTTTCCTTGTCCTTGTCAGCCATCTCAACCTGACTGTACCCACTAGCCAAATCTAGTGTTGTAAACCACTGTGCTCCAGCCAACGCATCCAGAGATTCATCAATCCTAGGTAAAGGGAATGCATCCTTCCTTGTTTTAGCATTCAGCTGTCTATAATCCACACACATGCGTAATGTACCATCTTTTTTCTGTACTAAAACTATTGGTGATGCATATGGACTACTGCTTTCCCTAATAACATGACTTTGTAATAGCTGTTGAATGTGATTACGGACCAGATCATACTGAGAAGGAAGAATGCGTCGATAAGGTTGTCGTACTGGTGTTTCATCTAACAAGGGGATCTCGTGTTTCACTAAATTGGTACTACCCACATCTAGATCACTCCTGGCAAACACCTTGTTGTATTTTAACAACAAATCCCTTGCCTGTTGTTTCTCTTTACCATGCAGATTTTCAAACTCAGGTAGGTCTAAGTCTGTGTTATTTAAGGCATTTTCATGACTAACAATGAATGCTGTACAACTACAGCAAACCCCCTACTTACGACTCCATCGACCTACGAACAACGGGACCTACGAACGTATCATATTTAATAAAAATATGAAATTACTGTATTAAAAAAAATTTTTATTTATTTTTTTGTGTTTAAATGTTCTTAATTTCATGTGTACATCACTTTGTTGCAGCTGTGGTTGTTTTAAAGGCTTTATAAATAATAATTATGATAAAAATGATCATTTCTGATCATTTTTGAGCAATCTTGGGCAGCAGGAAGTAGGTCTTCAGTTTACACGGTCACAAATTAATGTAGAACACCGGACGCCATTTTAGGTTCAGTCACGGGGGTCTCCGGTCACAAATTAATGTAGAACACCGGACGCCATTTTAGGTTAGCTGCCGGGAGCCGGCCGAAGACTGGTGACCAGGATCGCATCATATGGATTAATTACTAGCTGGAATCGCTCTGTGAGCTCTGTGGACGTCTCAGAATGGAGCAGCAGCTGCAGATTGATCGCCGATTGCGCCGCACCGCCGCTCCAACACCAGCCCATGGCCTGGCTAGCAGAAGCTAGCCAGCTAGCTAACACAGGCCTTGAGCAACTGCTCACTCGGCGGCTGCCGCGCTGCTCGGCCCGACAACAATCATGGCAACGCATGGCAACCTAAGATGTCGGCTTTGACCATCTCAAAGTAAGAAAATATATTTTTATTTATTCTGTAAATGTGAATAGCAATGTTTAACATTACAGTACACTACTGTACATGCTTAAATGTGTGCGCGCGCTCCGTTAGCGGTATTTCCACGACCTACGAACGGAATAAGGACCTACGAACTGGACGCTATTTTCACCCCCTAGCTACGGCAGAATCGAGCTGCGAACAGTTCTTATGTCCCAAACTTGTTCTTAACTCGGGGGTTTGCTGTATGTGAGTCAACAGAGACTTTTATCTTAGACTCTTCTGTCACCACAGTAGCAGTTTGAACAGTGGCCACAACTCTACGAGGTGCTAACCACACATCACTTACCACCACACATTGGTAATGGGAACATACACACCACCCCTCCCTGCCTTCACTAAAGAAGGTGAAACCAACAAACCCTCCGGGAGGCTGCCCTCCTCATGACCCAGAGGCTCAACTAACAAATCAGTAGGCTGGTGTACGGGCATCTGTGGGCATGTCACCGGCACATAAGCAGCCAAGATGGTGTAGTGGCAGGGCTTTCGACTTGGGACCCGAAGGACGCGGGTTCGCGTCTCGGCCACTACACACCTTGGGGTGTCTATGAGTGCACACCTAATTCTCCAGCTCCCCGAGCGCTTTCTGGCTGCTCACTGCACCACCTGGTGGTGGTTGGGTTAAATGCAGAGACGAATTTCGTCTGTGTATGGGAAACATACACAGATGACAGACAAACACATTATTATTATTATTATTATTATTATAACACAGACTTCCAGCTTTGACACAAAAAGATTTCTTACCCTGAACTCTGACCTGATGAGGGTCAGGGGAGTTGGCCATAGCTTCCATCATCTGACAGTATCTCAAGGTTTTTTTCCACCTCCGTGGTGCTGACTTGAGTATAGGTGCTTCCCAGAGATCAGAGCCATATTGTTTACACAGATCAAGGTAAAGCGGGTTAAACACATTCATTCCCAACACCCCAGGTACATCAAGTTTCTTTCGCTTCATGTAACTATCATTATGATCCTCAACTATCAACACACCTTGACAAGGAAGCAATACACCCAACACAACAACATCAAGCTCTATGTAACCAAGGTAAGGAATTCTTAACCCATTTGCTGCTTTTAAACCCAACCAACCACAGTCCTTTAGGTCTTTATCCGACAAATAAGAAAAATTGTTTTTAAAAGCACTTTCTGTTAAGGTAGTTACCATAGACCCACTATCCAACAAACAATTTACCCTAACCCCAGAAAAATCCACCTCCCCCTCCAAGCATTCACCAACAAGGTTACAGACATTCGACCCATCATCAATGGAGCCATGAAAACCGCCCACCAATGTTTGGCTCTGCACACTGGCGGGTTCTAGTTTTCCGACTGCTTGGGGAGAACAGCCTGTTTAGGCTCAGTGTTTAAAGTGGCAGTACAATTTCTGGCAATATGCCCACTTTGGTTGCACCGAAAACAAATTTGCTTACCATCAGCAGTTCGGCTAGGACGAAAATTGCGAGTTCTGGGGGGAGGTAAAGTTTGAGGGGTCAAAGCCTTCATGACCAGTTCCAACTGAGTCTGCTGAGCTTTTAACAAGGACACCAACTCCCCATACTCAGAAGGGCGGGAGACAGAACTTTCACAAGAGGCAAACATTTCATTCAAGACTGGGTTGTTAGAATTACACTTGAATTTAGATGACTGATGTTCATATTGTGCCATCCACCTAGTGGCTTCCCCTCTAACATCCCGGATTGTCCACGCTGGGTTGGAACTGATTAAATCTCTTAGTCTTATTCTGAGTGCCTGCTCTCTCACACCATCACAGAACTGGTCACGTAAGTCTTTAGAGGATTCTGAAGCAGCGTGTACATCATTTTTGACTATCTGATCCATCAAGTCCATAAGAGCATGAGAATAATCAAGCAATGACTCCCCCTCAAGCTGTTTACGGTTAAAGAATCTACGTTGTAATGAGATTCTTGAATGCATACAACCATAGACTTCTTTAAGTACATCAAAAATACCTGCAACGCTCTCCTTTGTAGCTGCAGGAAGAAATTTAATTTCAGTCCGGGCAGCACCCTCTAGATGTTCAAAAACAATTTGTGCCCGGTCTTTTTCCGTGAGCCCTCTTGTTTGCACATAATTACTCATCAGTTCAATCCATTCATCCAAAGTTAACGGCTCTGCACCATCCAGCTTTCCAGAAAAGAACGGCAGTTTTCTGTCCTGCCGCACATAAATAACAGGAGTGTGCCTTACAGTTTCTGCAGCTCCTGAAGACGTTGATGGCCTTTCTGAGCCTGCGGCTGCTCCTCTGAGAGCCGCCAGCTGACTTTCAAGGTCCTTTATTCTTTGTGACATGGCCTGTTTATCCAGCACCTCCTGAGCTGCAGCGCTGCTGGACATGTCCATATTGATGCCTTGTCACCAACGAGAAGTCCCACTCCCACTGTCCCTGCTGTCCTTATAATGTAACTCGTACACACACAAAAAAGAAAAAAAAACTGGTCACTTCCCGTACTTGTTTACCAAACAACGCCAAATGTTATGAGCCGAGAAAAGGGAAACAATTAAACACTGAGAATAAATCTGATTTACAATAATGATATTTATTTTAACAGACAAAGGGTTTGATTTCAAATTAACAGTACAGCATATTATTTAGGAAGTGACCCAAGATGTTAGCTGCCCTCACATGCACTACAGAGACAAAAAACAAAATACAATTCAAAAAACTAGGCAGACCAACAAAAGACAAAAACTTTAAGGACAGCAGGTGACAGTGATCAACTGTAAAATACAAGGCAAATTTATTAAATACAAAACTTTAATAGAGTCACTCTTAAAACAATTTAAAAATCACTGCGCACCTGCGGCGTCTGATAAGCCCACACCCAGTCACAGCAAATCCCGAACGGCACAGAAAAGTGTGGCCCTACCAGACAAAAATAAAGAACAAACAAAACCATATAATACAATTTAAAACCCAGAAACCTGCAAGCCTACCTGTGGCGTCGAACTCCACACCCAGGTAGTCCTGCTTCAATCTGCTTCTTTAAAACTGTGTGGTCCTGTTGTAAACACATCACACATCAGAATAAAACCCACCCGTTTATAAACAACAACCAATATGTTTAAAAACAAGCCTTCAAACCTACCACAAGCGCCTGCACCACAGCATGTGTGAACACAACACTGGCCACTCTCAGGAAATTGCACCCTGTCATCAATACTAGCCGTGTTTCCATCAAGGTTTCTAGGTGCGCATTTTGAAGTATCGCAGCAGAAAAGCTTAATGGAAACGGCAAAATGCGAAGTTACTTCCTGAAATTCGCCAAAAAGTAGATACGCTCGCTTGAGGTGGTTTTTGGGATCTTCGAAACCGAGCAGATGCGCAAAACGACAGATGGAAACACATTTGCCGACTCGTGCTGCCGAAGCGAACATTCACGTCACGTGACTGATCAGCTGTTTCCGCTCCGGACAACATGTAACATCGCTAAAACTAGTTGGCATGACAGAATAAATACAACTCGCCCGATAGCAACACGTACCTGAAATATTCTCTCCATTTTGACGAGATGTGTGGCCGGGTTCTGTTTTCAACCGCTACTTCCTGTTTACTGTAGACATGCGCAGTGCTGACGTCTGACGTAATGACGCTGACGTCTGACGTAATGACGCTGTGCGTGGCTTGTAGAAGTGCTTCAAGCCAGTAGATGGAAACACTTCTGATCCGCATTAATTTGTATTTACATTTTTGCGAGATTTCAAAAATTAGCTCAAAAGTCGAAATGAAAATAGATGGAAACAGGGCTAGTGACAACTTCCCTTTTCTAGAGGCTTACAGCACAGGGAAATTGTGCCACCTTGTGGTGCCACCTGTTACATAAAGTTTGCAGATGATACAGTGGTGGTGGGATGCATCACAAACAATGATGAGTCCAGCTACAGGTAGGAGGTGGAACACCTGGAGAGCTGGTGCAAAGAGAATAACCTTCACATGAATGTGAAGAAGACAAAGGAGATGATTGTGGACTTCAGAAGGAACAAACAAACACACACCCCACTGAACATAGATGGATCAGTGGTGGAAGTGGTCTCTAGCTACAAGTACTTGGAAGGCACGGTCTGCGATATCTGGAACACGCTGGCACTTAGGTCTCTCCCTCCTCCCCCTTGCACTCTGGGTGACCTGCAACTCCGCCTCCTTAGCTCCTCCTCCACAGCTTGGCCTCTCGTGAACGTGCATGCATGTAAACAGTTGTAATGGCGTCGGCGCAGTCACCGGTAAGAGGATGGACTATTTCCTTCTCAAATCTTTGCGTATTTGTAATAAAGTATCGTAAATTATGTATAACCCTTTCAATAAGTTATGTTATATTACTTTGCTGCAGTGTGTGACATTTTATCTGTGTTACGCATCTAGAGTTTTGAAACATTGTCGATGGTCTTCAGACGAGGAATTTACACCCAGAGGGACCTACGGTCCGAAGAAGAGGAAGCTTGCTGCGTGCTGGAGACACTCCGCTCCTGAGAAGTCAAACCTGGGTTGATGCACTCCACCTGGACTTGTTCAGATTCTGGTTTTGTTACATAATGAGATTCGATGCTCACAGGGGGAGATGATGAAAACAAACAGTTCTCATATGCCTCTTATCAACAGGTCCTGTTCGCGCTCGTTCGGGCTCGTTCGTAACTAGTTAACAACTAGTTATGGGGTGTACCCACAGGGTCCTGTTCACGTGAAACCGGTCCTATTTTGGTGCCTGCCTCAACTAGGTACAAAGGTCTGGTTCTTGTTGGGTCCAGTTATGACATCAGCACAGTGTGGTCACTGATTGGTCAGGGGGCGTAGTCCTAGGTCGGAGGGCGGAGATTCAGTCTTCTCCAGTAGGTGGCGTATGCACCTGAACGTTGTTTGCAATCCGCCAAGAAGAAGAAGAAGATTCAGTCTTCCAGGAAATGCAAACTGCCGTCCCGCCAAACTCTAGAACAACAAGTTGGAGGAGCACATTTTTGAGAATTAACACAGGCTAATAATTATGTCACAACCGTGGTCAAACGCGGAGGTTCAGGCTTTTCTGTATTTGCTGGCCGATGAAAACATTCAGAGGGAGCTGGATGGAGTGACGTGCAATGAAAAGATTTTTCAAGAGGTGTCTGCGCAGGTGAGTGTTTTCTAACTTTAAGCATATTTCCAGTGAGTCATGCAACTGTTTCTTAGCTTTTTTGGACTGCGGAAAGACCGTTTCAGAGACTGACTTCAGGCAACAGCCGAGAGGCTTTTAGGAAAAAAAAAAAAAAAAGATGGCGGAACGGCTCGTTTCTCTGAAATATAACAAGAAAATCACATAAACAATATTTGTTAGCTCGAAATTGTAGCAGAGGAGGTGTGTCTGAGTCTATCATTTGCTTAATAAATGCACTTTAATGGTCAAATTCGCCGAGTTGGCAGCTGTTTTCAAGGTTCGATCGAAGCAGAGCAGAATGTGGGGTATGGCAGGCCGTTTGAGTCGATAATAGCGAGTGAAGATTCTCAGTCATCCAGGACATGGTAAATTCTAAAAAGTGCAAGGAAGGAAAAAAATAGTCTAAAGCATAGTATAATAAATAAAGTCCAGGGGCCTCATGTATCAACCATGCGTGCGCACAAAAACATTGCGCACGTCACTTTCCACGCAAAACCCCGTATGTATCAAAACTGAACTGAACGTGAATATATGCGCATCCAGGTACATATCCACGCAAGCTCCCGAGCAGGCGTACGCACGTTTCTGTGGTTCTTGTTCCTTTGGCGACACTTACAGGTGTTTCAGAGAAACTGAAGCCCCACAGTCTGTGGTTGACTTTAAGAGCGGCTTGAAGACCTTTCTTTTCAACCGAGCATACTTTACTCCTCATGATTCTACTTTTGATCTTAGCTGATACTGTTGTTGATTTTAATTGTTTTATTATTTGTCTTATTGACATTCAAATATGTTGCACCTTGTAGCACTTTGAGATTTCCATTAATGAAAAGTGCGTTATAAATTGAATTCATAATTATTATTATTATTATTATTATTATTAACTGTTCATGATGTGAAAATGATTAATATTCCCTCCAAACACACGATTAACAAGTATTACATCCACATGACGCAGTGAAATAAAGCACGCGCAAAGTTGTGCCAAAAATAAATTTAACAGGAACGGATTCATTCAGCCTTACTGGAGGTTATAATAAATAGTGTAACACGCAGAGCATTTATTTAGAAACAGATATAATTTTCCGATCTAGGATATGGCTTATCAGCCGTTTTCAGAAATAATAATTTTTCAGTTTGGCACTGCTGCGCTCTGGGGAGCCGTGCATCACGCGTGCATACAGAAGCAGCGGTCAAACTGTTCCCGAGCTATGAGGGAGCTGCAGGTCGATCGGGACTGCAGTCCAGTCCACACAAAGCCGGATCATGTCCAATAGAATGGTCTCATCCATATGATTCCAAAGGCTGAGTGGTCGCGCTTTGGAGCGCGCGCGCACCCTCACCGGTGTCGACACGGCAGCTGGAGGTGTTTCATTATCTGCGTTTATTGTAGATTCCCCCAAAATGACACGTGAAAGTACACCTTATATAACTTGTAGGAGAGTAAAAGCTTCACAGACAGACTGCGCACAGGGCTGCGGAGGGAGCAGCGTCTGGAGACGCCAACATCACGTGATGTCATGAAATGTCTCCACCAAGACGCACAGACTCGTTTCTTCACATCATCTACATAAACAAAGATCTATGTTCTAGCAAACATCCAAGTAAGTTCCTCTGTGTTTACAGTAATTATGGTAATAAACTCGTGCGCAAAGTTAATATTTCCACACAGAATGAATGAATGAGCCGGTTCGCGCACCACAGCAGGGTGCGCATACCGACACACAATCACTCGTTCTTTGCATGATGAACACATTTTATTACTATTCTTACTTAGGATGTTTGTCCTCACTCATATTATATTAAATTCATTATATTCCCGAATCTAGAAATCATTTCTGATCGCGCAGGGATCAAACAAACATGTCCTTCACACATGCAGGAAGTAATTTGCATCTGTTTAACATATGTAAATGAAGGCGTGTCAGGGGAGGTGTCTCACGTGCGCTCAGTTCCACGTCAATTGTGATGTACAAAAGGAATGTGCGTGGATTCAGGTGTACGCACAGTTTGATAAATCTGGATCTTTTTGTGCGTAGACACTTTTCTGGATTTCACCGTACGTCACTTTTCAGTAGGAAATCCACGCAGGTTTTTGATACATGAGGCCCCAGTTGTTTTTGTCTTGAACTTTTTTGAATTTATCATTATAGCCACGTTTTCATATTACGTGATACAACCGCCAACTTCATGCCATACAAGTTACTTCTGTTTTTGTATTTGGTTTGATTTGGTTCAGTCAGAATAAATGGAAACGGTCATATCTCAGTCCAAAAATGGTTTATAAATATGGGGAAAAATCCATAAATTTGTCACTTAGGCCTATAGGCCTGTATTAATGTGTAATGTGATTTATTTCAGGTTAATCAGTCAGTTCCTGTGTAAAGATCCTCTAGCCGTGGGTGTCCTTGGAGAAGGATGGGACAAGTCACTGCACTGTAAAGCAAGTATGCCATGACAGAAACACTCCAAACTTTGAAAATTACAGATAAAAGCAAAGGATAATGATGTTTAGAGGAGATTATAACAATAATTTTGTGTTGTTTGCCAGATGGGGCAGTGAAAACAGCCAGCCAGACATATGAAGCCATCGCTGAACTGCTGCATCAGGATCTGATCTTGTGACTCCAGACTACACATCAACTGCAGCCGAACAGACCTCAGAGCTTCTCCTGATGCTCTGCTCTCCTGCACCTTGTCCACATTGTGCCAAAGATGTCCTCGGTGCCTCAGTAAAAAAAAAAAACAGTCCTGCATTGACAACACAAACAGGTCCTATGAACTCAGCAGATGTCAAACAAGCTCAGTTTGTGACGGAGCAGGGGTACTGTGACTTCATGGTGTTTTTCATTCAACCTTTATTTAGTCAGGTAAATCTCATTGAGCCTCGTGGACTCTTTTACAAAAGCGACCTGCTACAAACTAAAGAACTTTAGTTCTGGGTCAGATGACTTTATTCACAGAGGATTGTGTCTGATGGTGAGTTCTTTACAGAAGCAGTGAAAAATGTAGAAATGTTCTACAGGTCAGCATTTTTACCTGAGCTATTGGCCAAATTTTACTTTTAATTATTGTTACATGTTTTGGAACAACAAGTTAAGATTCCAGTGATGATATTTTAAGTTCATATTTCATACATAACTGCAGATTTAGTAATATGTTTTTCTGTTTCTACAAATAACACCAATCTTTCATTTTTTAAAACTGTTACAATTTTATTGACATGTAACATTTACAGTGTTTAAATAAAGTTGCTTTGATATTTTGATTGGAATTGATTGATTACATATTGTTAAGTTTATATTACAAATGTTTTAGTTTGGAACACACTTGTTGATCAACTGGGACAATGGAGCGGCGCAGATTTTTTAGGATGCATGCCACTTTCAGTTTTGTCCAAAGTAGTGTACTCCACCATCATCAATGTGTGTATATATAAATATATATGTATATATATATATATATATATATATATATATATATATATATATATATATATATATATATATATTGTGTATATGTATGTACTGTATATATAAATATATAAATGTATATATATATATGTATATATATAAACACGTGTGTGTGTGTTATATATATATATATACTCACGCATATGTTTGTATGTGTACACATGTATGTATATACAATATATATACATATATGTGTATATATACACACACACACATATATATATATATATATATATATATATATATATATATATATATATATATATATATATATATACTGTATATGAACATTTGTCTGTGGCTGAAAAAGCCACAGACAAAGCAGAATGTTCAAAAAAGAAACAAGCTCATCCACTTTGGTTGTGTGTTCTTTTCCAGCTCTTCTTCTAATGTGTGTGTTAGTGGTTAATAAAGAGCTTAATGTATCACTAGCGCCACCAGCTGGTTAGAAGCGTTGATATTAATGATCCACCCACTGCAGGAGAATTACCCGCCCACTGCAGGAGAACTTCACGCCCACTAAAGGGGTCCTAAGCGTGCAGTGGGTACAGAAATAAACCGGTCCCATAGGAACTGGCCCAAACTAGCCACAATGGGACCTTACAGGAACCAGACCTGTTGATAAGAGGCAATAGTCACCATGTTTTCATGCAAACAATAAATTGATGATTCTTCATGAACATGCAGTGAAATCAGTTTCTATTTGAAAGAACACAGCAACAAAATCTTTGTTTTTTTATTGATTTAGTTTATTAAAGCTGGGGTATGTAGCTTTTTTTATAAACATATTTCTTCTCTGTCACTATCTATCTATATATATAGTATATATATACTGTATATACAGTATATATATACTATCTATATATATAGTATATATATACTGTATATACAGTATATATATACACAGTATATATACATTATATATATATATTTATATATATACAGTATTTATATATATATACAGTATATAT